>RJWT010021981.1:0-17385 GCA_004365215.1 Cuniculus paca
GCCTGGACTGGGGAGGAAGACACGCAGGGCAGAGGAGGAGGGGAGAGGACAGCACTAGGCAGGAGGGGAGCGGCCGCGCCTGGATTCTCAGCCTCCGGCCCGGTCCCCACAGGAGGCTGAAGCTGCGAGCACTCGATACCCGGTGTGCCCAGCAGGGCCTCCCGCGGGTCTGGGCCGGCTCCCTGCGGGAATCCTGGCGGTCAGAGGCCCCGAAGCGGAGAAGGACCGTGAAGCGGCCCCTCACGGTGATCTTAGACATCTGGATCCAGGAGGGATTCCTGAGCGAGTTCTCGTCCCAGCTCCTCAGTTGGATCAAGGAGAGGAAAGGCCTGGTGCAGCTGGATTGCGTGAAGCTGTGCGTCACGGCGAAGAAAATTCAGAGCATCACGGAGTCCCTGGCCACGGTGGACCTGAGCCGCGTGCGGGAGGCTGACATGAACTTCAGCTGGGCGCTGTCCACCCTGTTTATCTTCTCCCACTACCTGAGCTACATGCCCAACCTGCGTAAGCTGCGCATCTGCGACACCTGCGAGAACCCGCTCGTCATCCCCGAGGACACGCAGCCCTTCGTCACCGACTTCACCTCTCAGTTTCTCAAGCTCCCCTGTCTTCGGGAGATCTGCCTGGACTCCATCTTCTTCCTGGAAGGCCACCTGGCCCAGGTGCTCAGGTGAGCTGCGGGGCCGGGTCGAGAGCTTCTCTCGGTCCCAGGAGGGGTGTAGGGGTCCCGGGGCCCCACAGGAGCTGAGCCGGAGATCGCGCTGCACCTGAGGTCGGGAGTCAGCGACAGCCTCCTCGGGAAGCGCATCTAGGGTGCGGTGCTGGGAAACAGAAAAGGCAGAGCTCACCCCACCCCTCATGCTCAGCGGGCCTCCAGCACCCTGGCACGGACTGCTGCCTGCCCCAGTCCCGCCTGACCCACCCTCCCCTGTCCCACCCAGCCCAGGCCCCACCACAGTGCCCAGGGAGGGGACGGGACCTCACTGCCGCCGACATCTCTACCTCCCCCTTAGTGGCCCTCTCAGGATGAGGAGCCCCTGTGCAGGCCAGTGACCACCAGGAAGTGCAGGACCCCAGCTGATGGCCAGGAGCAGGAGTGCGGGACTAGGAACAGGACACAGTCTGCTGGCAGCCCCAGTGGACGTGGCCAGAACCTGTCTGATTTGTCCTTCCTGCCTGGCTCCCGCCAGCCTCTCAGGAAAGAGCCGTGGTTTTCTGAGAGGGAAGGGGACCCTTGAGATTTGAGACTCGTCACACGAGTGATAGCAAATGACCTCGGCCTGAATGGGGGTGATTCAGAGGACACGTGGTCCGCTTGGAGTTGTCCCTACCGCCCCCCCCGTTTTCACCGTCCAATGCCAGGTCTAACCGCTGGGCCTCTCTGTAGGTGCCTGGCATTGCCCCTGGAGACCCTGACATTGGTTCGCTGCCAGCTTTCTCCCACAGACTGGGACCAGCTGCCGCAGTGTCCCAGCACCAGACGCCTGACGCACCTGGGTCTGTGCGGAATGAGACTGACCGATTTCAGTCCCAGCCCACTCCAAAGTCTCGTGGCTAACGCTGCGGCCACGCTGACCAGCCTGCACCTAGAGGCCTGCGGCATCACAGCGGCCCAGCTGCGCGCCCTCCTGCCTGCCCTGAGCCGCTGCTCCCAGCTCAGCGCTCTCCGCTACCTGCAGAACTCCCTGTCCATAGACGGCCTGGAGCAGCTGCTGGGCCACACAGCCAGGCTGAGCAACCTAAGCCTGGAGCTGTACGAGGTCCCCCCGGAGGTCTATGGGCCTCCGTCCGCGGTCCTCCAGCCGTCGCTGGACCGGGTCTGCGGGGAGCTGAGGAGGATCCTGACGCTCCTGCGCCACCCCAGGACCGTCTGGTTCAGTGGCCTCCACTGCCGTCTCCGTGGCGACTGGGAGCTCCACTCCCTGCACTGCGCCCCATGCCCAGCCTGTGTCCCCATCTAGCCAGACCCTTGTATCCAGTGACCTCCAGAGCAAGCAAGAAAAGGGCAGGTCGGGCAGCAAGCCTTGGGTGGTGCTAGACATGGTCAGAAAGAGGAACCCAGCTTTAGCTGTGAATTCATGCCTGAGATGAACATGTGGGTGGATGTAGAGAAATGATTCGAAATAAAGACAACGGCCGGTAAACCACAGGTGTCCTCCACGACCATTCTGCCTGGTTTCCAGCTCAGCGGTCAGGAATCTGCAGGCGCCGATAAAAGGGCTCTGAGTTGTCCCATTGAGGGGCTTTGGCCTCGGACCCGCAGTGGCAGAGGTAGATACTCCGCGCCGTTCTCCCTGCCCACTCACTTTCTCGGGCCACAGGCGCCCTCCATGCTCTCGTTTCTCTCCTTCCTCACGCACATGCTGCCAGGCTCCGGCCGCAGGTAAAGTCCTTCTGAGCTGTCCGGCCCGGGCTTGCCCTCTCCACACTGCCCCGACGCTCCAGGGTGCCCCGATACCAGGTGTGGGACTTAACGCCCAGCTTTTTCCTCCTTGGTTCATGCGTGCGTCTCAGGTTGTCACCTGAGACCCACGCATCAGAGACCCACTCTCGAAAGTAGAGCTCACAGGAATTGGAGGACGCGATGAGGAGCATGCCTGCTATGGAGGGCACTGGTGAACCCAAAGGTCAAGGGGTGATGAGAAGCTTCCAGAGAATCCAGAAGTCCAGGGAAGCTGCCCTGACTCCAAACCCATCCAGCACAGGAGCCTGGCCCTGGGGCCACGCTCCGCCTGTAAAAACGGTCTGAGTGCAATGGGAAAAACCTGCTTCCCTCGGACCCTCAGGGTTACCCGACGCCAGAATCCTCCACTCTGGGCAGGGTGGATCTGGGAGACGCAGTTTTGGTGCTTGGCTGTGCTGGCAGAGACTTCTGGGCCAAGGAAGGGCCGCTCCCCTGGGCCTGATGACACCACCCCGTATCCAAGCAAGGAACGGGATGAGCCTCAGAACAGCACAAATCAAAACGAAAGCCCTCTAGTTCTTTTCAGCCTCCTCGACCTCAGCTCCTGAATTGCTCTTTGCTCAGTGGCATCAGCCTCCAGTTATTCTTTCAGGAGAAAAGCCCCGGGCAGCCTGTGGGGCCGTCCTGCCTGGGGAGTGTCCCCTGTGGGAAGAACCCCAAGACTAAAGACTTCCTCTCCAGCAGCGCCTCAGAACCGTGGGGTGTATGACCCCATCTGCTCGTAGGAGCAGTGCTCAGCTCTCCCGTATCTAGACTTCACCTTCTCAGGACAGTCGCTCAGCTGATCGTATTGAAACACATTTTACCCTTTGCAGCACCAAAGGCTAAGTCCCCTCCCCGCCCTTAAGGACAGTGCTGGGTTTTAGGTGTCACTGGGAATTGGGTGTTTTTTGAGGAATCTTCACACTGATTTCACAGTGTGGTTGCACCAGTCTACACTCCCACCAACAGTGGAGAAGGGTTCCTTTTTCCCTACAGGCCCATCAGCATTTGTTACTGGTTGATTTCTTGATAACAGCCATGGTCTCTGGGGTGAGATGAAATCTCAGCGTTGTTAAATTTGTGTTTCATGAATGAGCAAGCCATTTTATTTCTTCATCTGAGAAGTCTGTTCATTTCAGATGTCCATTTTTGGGTTGGGTCTTTTATACAAAGGCAACACTCAAAAATCAAAAGCCTTCCTGTACATGAATAAACTCGATGAGAGAAAAATTAGGGAAACTACACATTTCACAATAACATCCAAAAAACTGAAATACCTAGGAATCAATCTAATGATGGAAGAAAAAGACCTCTACATTGAAAACTAGTACTCTGAAAAAAGAGATCAAAGAGGTTATCAGAAAATGAAAAGATATCCCTTGCTCTTGGGTAGGAAGAACCAATATAGTGATTTTTTTTTTGGTACCAGGAATCGAACTCAGGGCCTCGTGCTTGCCAGGCAGGCCCTGTTGTACAGATTTAATGCAATACAGATCAAAATTACAAAAAGCATATCACAGAATTAGAGAAAGCAGTCTTAAAATTCATTCAGAACTAGAAGAGACCTAGAGCAGCAAAGACAATGAAGGCAAGGCAGGGGCCTCACTATCCCGAGTGACATTTTGTCTGCTTGGTCCTGGGCTTTTCCCTGTGTCCCCTCAAGACAAGCCACACATCCTGCCTGGGACAGAAAGGCAGAAGTGACATCGAAGGCCGTGCTGTCCATGGGCTCCCTCTGTCACAAGGCCACACATTGGGGACCCCCCAGGCTGCCCACCGGCTGTGTCATTTCCCTGTTGCTGGTTTTTATTTGGTTTCCGTTTTTTCTCTAAATGCCATATTTCTTTCAGGAAACATTTTCATGCATGACTTTTGGGGGATTATGCATTGCAAGCATTTGCCCATGGCTGAGAGAGAAAACAATCCAAGACCCCTTTGGGGGCCTAGAATGTGCGCCAGGTCTTGCTCTAGGTGATCGAGGCAGGGCCCTCGCACCCCGTACCTTCACGCCCTACCTCCTCATCGGGGTCCCCTTTCCCAGCCTCGGGCTTCGTCCATTCTCAATCTCTCCTCCCTCCACCAAAGGGAAAAGCAAAAGGGGGGAGACCTGGCTGTGGTTTCTTGGGGAGAAGCCACCACCTCGGGGGGCCACGTGCCATGGAGACTGTTCCCAAGGGACCTCCTTGCTGGACGGACGAAGGTCACTAAGGCTTCCCGTCTCCTTCCAGACAGTATGGCCTTTCGGTGCCTAAGGAAAACAAGATGCGGATTTGCTCTTGTTTTTCTAGACAGGATCTTGTTGCATGGCCCAGGCTGGCCTCGAGCTCGTGGCGTATCTCCTGTCCCCCGAGTGCTGGGATAACAGGTGTGCACACCACTCCAGGTTCAAAAGACTACAGAGACCTCCACAAACCGTATTAACTGGGCTTCCTGGTGTCATTTGAAGGGACTCCTCGTGATCCTTACTCATTACCGCAGTTTCTTTTCAAAGCCTTTAACTAGAAATTCCCAGAGGAAAATTCAAATAGGAATCTGCTTGCTTCTGGGAATCAACCCAGCAAGACCCTAACAGGGCGCGCTCTGGCCCTGGGTACCCCCCACGCAGGCTGGCCCAGGACAGCGCACACAGACACGCTCAGACTCACACCCATCCAGACGCTGCACAGATGGTCCAGCAATGACTCACCCTCTCCGGCCCAGCCACTGGTCACTTCCAGGGAGTCCCACAAGTCTGCAGCAGTAGCCAACCCAGGGAGAGGGAGGGTCCCCTGCCTGGGGGTGGGGTGGACAGTGGATCGCTGAGCCAGGGAAGCTGCAGTGCAGTCTCTGGTGACACGGTGGGGGCGGAGTCCACCCAATCATGTGGCCACCCGGGGGCCCCCAGGGGCAGCCGGAAGTCATGTTCCAGGCTGGCCTTTGCCTTGCCCAGCTGCAGCCCCAGGTCTGACTCCGTTTTGGGGTCTCGCTGGGGTGCACCTCGTTCCGGAGGCCATCCTCAGGAATGCACGGAGTCGCCACCCCGAGGGAAGCACCAGTGCCCAGGAAAGCAGGAAGGAGTTTGGGCCAATGCACTGACCCCTTCGGCAAACAGCTGTGACCCTGGGCTGCAGCCAGGAGCAGGGCTGGGTCAGAGCCTGGGCTCCATGCACACGGGGGTGGCTGGGGGATCTCCTAGGGGTGGGTCCCTGGCTGGATGAGAGCAAAAGACTCTCCCCTGGGTGTGGCTGGTGGGCTGGCTTTCACTAGAGACAGAGGAAGACAAAATGTCTAGCAACATCTTTTTTGTTTTGTTTTGTTTTGCTTTGCTTTGCTCTTTGTTTTTGCTATGTGGTTCAGGCTGGTCTTAACTCGATGAATCTTCCTGCCTCAGCCTCCCAAGTGCTGAGACTACAGGCATGGGCCACCACACCTCGGTACTGAGCAATAAATGTCAGTGTGCGAGAACTGGATTACAAGTGGAGTTCACTGCAAAATGATCGCTTTGCAGAAAGAGAGCGACGGTGTCTCCGTCAAGCACACAGCGGGGCAGCGCCAGATAGGCAGCTGCGCTGAATGAAGGCTCCGGTTTCGTTCTGGGATTAACTGGGTCTTTCAAGGAATCCCCTTCCTTTCCTCTGAGGAAGATGGGCCGTGCTGCTCGCTAAGACCTGTTACTCCGTCCTGTTTGCTTCCTGTTTAGTTTGAGACCTTGAGGTTTTCCACCCAGCACCTCAGTGTACACAGAATAGACGTCAGCAAGCCAGAAGATGTAGCATTCTCCGTGAAGGTGGAACGCACAAGCTCATGTGGATTTTAGCCACGGCTAATGATTAAGACAGTGACAGAAGCCAGGCGTGGTGGCTCACGCCTGTAATCCCAGTACTCGAGGCTCTGACAGGAGGATTGTTGAGAGTTCGAGACCAGCCTGGGCTACACAGTGAGCTCAAAGCCAGCCTGAATGGCATAGCAAGACCCTGTCTCAAAAAGACAAGGGCCAGGGATCTAGCTCAGTGGCCTAAGCACCTGCCTGGCAAGTGCGAGGTCATAAGTTCAATCCCCCATGCCACACACACACACAAAAAAAGACAGTGACGGAAAAGCAACAACCAGAAGGCAAGTACAGAGCTTCACACTGGGAGGCTGAGGCAGAAAGATCACAAGTTCCAGCCCCAACCTGGAATTTAGCCTGCCTCAAAATAGAAAAAAAGAAAAAGAGCTAGGGATGTGGCTCAGCGCAAAGGCCTGGGTTCAATCCTCAGTCCCACAAAATAAATAACCTCACCTGACTTCTTTTCTTTGGTATCTTGAGCCAGGGTCTCACTACATATCCCAGGCGGATCTTGAACTCCTGGTGATCCTCCTGCCTCAGCCTCTTGATTGCTGGGATTATAAGCATGCACCGCCACACCCAGTATGAATTTCTATCTTCCCTCCATGGTGGGCACTGAGAAGCAAGCTCAGGGCCCTGTGTTCCCACGCCCTGTGGGTGGGGCTGAGACTGGAGGGAAGAGCCAGGGTGGGAGGTGCACCCCCCAAAGACATTGCCCCAGGGTCCCTCTTCCCTCAGGGTCCACCCCCTAAGGCATGCTCAGCTGGGCGGGTGTTGGTGGATTAATCCACAGGGGAGCACAGAGCCCCACGATCCAGATGCCTTGCAAAGCTGCACCCCTGACCACAGGAGACTTGGGGAGCACTTTAGATATGGCACTGCCACATGGGGGCCGTGCACCTGCCATCAGCCCGGAGCTCTGAAAGCCCAGCCGGTTCAGAGGCGGTGTTGGGTAACTGAGCTGGCCCGGCCGGAATGGGACGGCAAAGCGCTGAGCGGATCAGGTTAGGGAAGGTCTAGGCTGGGGAGGGGCGACACCAGGGACTGGCACCCTCCATCCCCCGGGCAGCAGGTGTGAGGCCTTCACACATGGCTGCCAGGCAGGGACAGGCAATGGGCTTCTGAGATCCAGAGGAAGGAGACGAAGAGGAGTAGGAGAAAGGAGAAGAAAGAAAGAGCGGCCCAGGCCCCACCCCCATGTCTGACCAACACAAGGAGTACAAAGTGGCAGAAGGGTCCGAGGAGGACACAGAGGCATGGGGAGGACCTGGGGACTAGAGGGGTCAGCGGATGGAGACATGGGGACGGACAGGCCCAGGCCAGTCCTCAGAGGGTCTGGCCCTAAACCCTGACCTGTGGCTAACCCGTCATACACTCCTCCCCGGCCATTGCTCAGGGCTCCCGTGTGCATGTCGCCTTCCTGGAGAAGCCAGAACTGTGCAGCGGAGTAGGATTTCGGAGCCTGCGGGGATCTGGGCACCTCCTGGGCTGAGCATCCGCCTGGTGGCTGACGAAGCCCTATACACCAGGTCCACGGGCGTCAACCACTCTGATCCCCGATTTCGTGCCAGGCTTTCCGGCCAGCAGGCAGGCCTTCCCTCCTCTCTTCCCTCTACCCAGATCCACCTCCAGGGCCCAGCGACAGCCAGACAACCCCAAGGGTCCCAGTTATCTGAGTCCAGCTCTTCTGGAATGTCCTTGTCCTTGTCCTTGCGTCCTAAGGCCTCTGAGATAGTGGGGCCTTCACCCCTGCTTATCTCAGTGGAAAATTCCTGTGGGGATTCTGACCCGAGTTAAATTCCTCCACTCCGAGATCAGCTTGGCGCGTGGCTGCCCGCCAGGCAGGTCAGGGCAGGGCACAGGGGAGGGAAGCAAATCAAGCCAGGTCCTGTCCCGGGCAGCCCAGCATCCCCCAGGGCAGGACAGCAGCCTGCAGAGCGAGAAGCCGGTCCCCAGGATCCTGCAAGGACGGGGGTGCAGCCCGGAGAGAGGAGCGTTCCTGGCCAGCAGGGACAGGAAGGACCCAGGAAGTCCCTCCAGGAGGAGACACTGAACAGGCCTGGAGGGGGACGTTCCAGTCCCTCAGCAAGCAGAGCACAGGGCGAGGCCCATGTGGGGCAGGGGACACTGTCAGTGTCAGAGTCTGAGGGGCACAGGTGGGCAGAGCCAGGCTGCAGGAGACCCTGTCCAACTCCATAAGGACGCGGACTAGAAACAGAGCAGCTACCTTTTTTGAGCACCTGCTACATGCTGGGCACCGTGGTCAACCATCAGCTTAGTGTCCAAGATCCGCCCTCCTGGGCCTCAGGCAGTACCCCAGCCACAGCCAACCCCGTGTGAACTTGGGGTGGGGCAGCATGACTGGCGGGCAGGCAGGGCAGGTCTCCGTCCACACCTGAGTGCAGAGAAGCCAGGCGGACCAGTGAGAGAAGACAGACGGCTCAGCGCTGACTTGTCCCAGGCCCAGCTGCCGCGACCGACCTCAGGAGATGTCTGTGGATTTTCCTGAACTGCAGTGAGCCTGAGTTGGTTTGGCAGCCTGCAACTAAAGAGTGTTTTCGAAATACGCTGTTGACGTGTACTGGGGCCAGGCTCCAGTTTTCTGAGGGTCGGGCCCAAATTTATCTGCCTTACAGATGGAGAAACTGAGGCTCGGAGAGGTTTAGTGACCTGTCGCAGGGCGTACAACCAGGGGCAGAGCAGGCTCCAGCCCCAAACCCCCCCAGGCCAGGGCCAAGCTGAGACTCTTCCAATGCCCCGTGTCCAATAGGGACACATTTGGGGTTCCGGGTAGACGTGACTTTTGGGCGGACATTCTTTGGCCCAGTACAAATTCTTGGAGTCTGAAAGTTTCTCTGATGGCCCAGGTACTCCTGAAGAATGGAACCAGAGGAAAAGTGCACAGAGGTGTAAAGAGAATGAAGTAAAGAGAATGAAGATGGGCGATGTCTGCAATGTCCCTGCAGCAACCCCTAGGAGGAAGGAGATCATTATATACTGAAAATTCAAACTGAGCCGGGCCTGGTGGTGCACACCTGTAATCCCAGCACTCGGGAGGCTGAGGCAGGAGGATCATTGCAAATTCGAGACCAGCCTGGGCTACAAAGTGAGCCCAAGGCCAGGCTGAACATCATAGTGAGACTCTGTCTCAAAATAACCAAAAGAAAAAAAATTACAAACTGAAACACATATACACAGTGTATCTAAAAAGAGATGCAGCACTGCAGGCTGAAAAACCAAAATTATCTCCAGCTATCTTCAGCCCTTCGGAAAGCAGCCGCTTACTTTACTTTGTACCTGGCATTCTCAGGCCGGCAAGGCGACCCTCTCAGGGCCCGCCGAGGTTCGCGGACTCTACCCCCTGCCACACTGCAGTCGGCCTGCCCGCCCGGCGCCCCGCCCATGGACCTGGCATGTACTGGCTCAGGGCTCTCTCTGCTCTTTGCCTCTGAAAGGTCTCAAACCCCTGTCCCTGGGAAACACGCCTGTGTTCTTGGCCACTGGGTCACTCGGTCACTCCTCTCAGCTGGGAACAAACTACTGTCTTATGTCCTTTAAAGCAGTTGTCACGTGCTGGGGACAGCTGGAGGGTGGTCAGAAATGCCTGGGGGTAGGACTTACCTTCCGACAGTGCCCAGGGGACGCCCCGGCACCGGAAGTGGGGCTCCCCAGAGTGAGGGACACTGGCGCCGTGCAGCCTCTAGGTTCTTGTGGATCTGGTGCCTGCAGTTCCCTACTGGGAAGTCGTTATGCGCACGGGTGCATGGGCGCCCCACCCCCACCCGCACCCGCAAACTCCTCTCCAGCTCCTGTTCACAGTGCCCACCCCAGGAGCCAGCGGAACAAGGGTTGGTCCTGTGAGACATCGCCCCAGCAGCCGCCACCCCCTGGTGGCCCGGTGGGAGGGCATCTTCCTGAAGACTTGAAACAACCCAGGCGGGCTGTCCGGCCAGGTTCTGGAGCCCGGGGGCAGCACAGGCGGTTTCGGGGTGAAAGCAGTGGCGGTGGCTCCGCGCAGCGTCCTGCTCACGGGGCGCCCTGGCCCAGAGCCTTCTGTGCCCACCGTATCTCTCCCTGTCCTCCCCTGGCAAGGGACCATTCGTTTCCAGACGGTTACCCAACCTGTGGCCAGATGGATGATGAACTCATATGGTCTTTCTTCTGCTGGAAATGACAGATTTTATTTTATTTTATTTTATTTTATTTTATTTTATTTTATTTTATTTTATTTTATTTTATTTTTTGACATAGGGTCTCACTATGTAATGCAGGCTGGCCTTGAACTCACTATGTAGCCCAGGCTGGCCTGGAACTTGTAGTGATCCTCCTGCCTCTGCCTCCCGAGTGCTGGGATTACAGGTGTCTGCTACTGCGTCATGAAGACCACTGATTTCTGTAAACTGCAGATTTTATAAACTGTTCTTTGTAGACAAAGTAGATACAAAGAGTTCCACTTGAACACAAAAAGTAATGAGTAAGAGGAGAACTATTTTCCTACTGTGTCCCTAAAATAGACCCACACAGGATGCCTGGTGATGACCCAGACCCGGGTCCAACTCTGCGAGGCCGAGGGTGGCCCAGTCCTCGCTCTCCTATCCTGCAGTCATTTCCAGCGAGAGCGTTATTCATCCGAACAAAAACCTTGATGAAATGTTCGTGCTATTTTAAAATTGACAAATCAAGGACACAGAGTGCTTTTAAAAGCTACTGCCAAAAATGTGGCACGCGCCCTGCAGAACAAGGACAGTGGCCCGGAACATCTGCAGGCCTCTTGGAGGAGGATGTGTGTGTGCCCGTGGGTGAGCTGGCGCTGTCCTCGGAAACGTGGAGACGGCTCCCGGGAAGCCTCGCTTGCCAGCAGCCCCTCAAGTCCCGGGGAGCCGGAGACTTCAGACTCAGTGGTGCCCAGAGTGCACAGAGGAAGCAGTCATGGCCAAGAGCCACTGGGCAGGGTCTCAGCCTGGGACACCCCGACTCTGCCCTGCAGGCAACAAACCGTCACCGGCTGGCACAGCTGAAGTGACACGGGCCAAGGCTATGGGAAATGGGATCAACTGGCAGAGACAAAGAAAGATAAAGAAGTGAACCCCAAGATTTCTTTTGTAAAGCTGGATACAGTAGCACACACCTGAGATGCCAGCACTCAGGAGGCTGAGGCAGGAGGATTGCTGCAAGTTTCCTGTTTATTCACGGATACATTATGCTCACAATCTATCATTAGTGAAGTTACGATATTCACTCAGGTTAATCAATGACATTCATTCTCAGAAAGTTTTAGTGATGACCAATTATTCTCATCCTGCCCAATAACCTTGAATTGAAACCAGTCCCTACCTGGGGTGGGAAGCTCGCAACAGGGACCCCGAAATGGCTCACTGCCAGCCGTCTGCCGATGAGGGGTTCAAGTACACAGCAGGAGAGTATGCAGAGCAGCAGGAATGGGGAAGATGGACACAGGTGCTGGGGACAGGTGAAAAGAGCAGTGTGGGTGTCCAGTTACATTTAGGGGAGCCCAAGATGACTCCACAGTTTTGAGTCCAACAGACACAAAAAGTTTGCATGAACCAGGGCATGGTGGTGCACACCTGTGATCGCAGCACTGGGAGGGTGAGGCAGGAGGATCTCTGTGAGTTCAAAGGTAGCCTGGGCTACATAGTGAGCTCACGGGCAGCCTGGACTGCAAAGAGAAATCCTCTCAAAACAAAAACAAATGAAAAAAGCTGAGAATGGTGGTGTCCTGCAGTCCACAGGTTTTTCCCTCGGCCACTGTGGGCCGGGCAGGCATGGGCTGATTTCCTGCTCTGGAGATTTTCCACAAGAGCCACAGACAGGAGCAGCTCCAAGTGGCAGGGCCTTGGGGCCAGGCTTGGAGGTGAACATTGGGCCTGGACATCAGATCCATGAGGCATCTTCTCTGACCAGAAAGAAGCCCTCCTAGGGGGAGAGGCCCCCACACCCCGAGGACCACAGCCTGCTGGGTGGAATCGGGCTCCTGTCTGCCTCACAGGAAGGCCACAGGCCGGGCAGGGAGGGATGGCCACCTACAGTCCCACAGGATGGCACCCCGAACACACAGGCGACCACAGAGCTGCCACGTGTGCCTGCATGTCCGGCTGAGGTGGAAAGTGTCTCCAGCGTCTCACGTGTGTGGAAGGTGACCGGGTCATGGTGCCTCTGACTGCCAGCCGATGTCTTCTCACTCATCGATCGCTAGATATCATTTATCTGTTATCATCCACATCGGCGATACACAGCGGCTGGATTCCTCATGGGGCGCCTGCACACATACAGAACACATCCTAATTCTTCTCCCCACCCCCCGTTCCCTCTGTCTCTGTCCCCCATTTGAAAAAGATCTCCCTACTCCCTGTCATCTTTTGTTTCGCTCTTTGTATATATTTTGGGTTTTCATATGAGCGAAACCATGCAGTCAACTTGCCTGTCCGATTTATTTCACGTGACATGGCAGCTCGAAGTGCACCCATTTTTCCACAAACACCTCACATTTGTCCTTTATGGTGACATAGCGTCCCCACTGTGTGCACCAGTGACACCAGGAGCCAGGAGCGTCCCACCTGTGATGGAGAAACTAACCACAAGACCTACACGGACTTTGTCATTGCGCTAGAAAATGGAGAGGAACCTGTCCCTCCACACAGTAACTTCGGACTACTTGTGGACATTGAGATGTCTTTTCCCTTGTTTTTTGTTTCTCTTTTATTTGTTTCTTTTCTTTTTGAGGCAGGGTCTCACTACGCAGCTCAGGCTGGCTTTGAACTCACTATGTAGCCCGGGTTGCCCTCAAACTCGCAGAGATCCTCTTGCCTCAGCCTCCTGAGTGCTGGGATTACAGGTGTGCACCACCACACCCAGCCGCATGCAAGTATTTCTGAGAGCAGCAATTTGGTGTCCGACTGCTTGAGGGATGGTTTTACTTGCTATCATGGTCCTCTGATAACTGTCCTCAAACACCGCTGAGCAAGGGTGTTGGGTTTTTCTGTGAGAGTAGAGCAATTTCATTTCTGAAATGTGTGCAAGACACCAGAAATCACGGTGATGCCACAGAAGTGGGTGTGGTCCCCCACAGAGACTTTGGGAGACTGGCCGCCCCTCCTGCCAAGTGACAATACACACAGAGGCCCTGTCTGGGGAGAGGCAAGACCTAGAACCTGCCGGCACCTTGAGATCAGGCCTCTCGGCCTCCGCACTGTGAGAAATGAGTTTCTGTGGCTTCCTAAGTCACTCGCAGATATTTTGTCTTAGTGGCCCACACCCACTAACATAACCACAGTCAGTTCTTCTATTTAAAGGTGTGCACTGAGGGCCTGGGGGTGTGGCTCAGGGGTACAGCACCTGCCCAGCAGGTGCCAGGCCCTGAGTTTGATGCCCACTAACACAAAAATAAATGAATTGCCTCGAGTGATCACACACACCTGTCATCTCAGCATTCAGGAGGCTGAGGCAGGAAGATGACTGCAAGTTCAAGGACAGCCTGAACTACATAGCAAGACCTTGTCTTAAAGATAAATAAATACTAGTAAATAATAAATAAACGAATGACTAAACAAAGGTGAAAACTGATTGGAAAGTGAGAGCAGGCCCAGCCCACCAGCTCGTTGTGGGGGAAGATGTGTGCAAGGGGCTTGAGCCTGAGGCCGCCTGCGGACCAGAAGCGTGGCGAGTGAGGACTCCTGAAAACTGGCTCTGTCCTGGAGGCAGGCAGGGCAAGGTCCGAGTACCCCGTCCACAGGGGCCCAGACCCGGAGGCAGGGAGTCCCATCTGGACAGCAGCAACTCACTGCGCATTCAGTCACAGCACTGGTGGGTCAGTCCCCCGGGAGGGGACAAGACAAGAATGACAGATCCGTTCCTGCCCTCCTCTTGCAGCAGATCAACGTGGGGGACCTGAAGTGTTAGAAGACAAAGTGACCCACAGTTCCCATGAAGAACAGACAAAGATGGGGAAAAAAAGCAGGACAGGGAGAGGGAACGTGCAAGTCCACTTGAGTGGTGTCTACTCACCCGGCTTGAGAAATGCCCAGGGGATCAGTGAAGCCCGTTTCGGGGTGTGTCCGGCTGGGACTTGGAGGTGCGGCTGGGGCTCTGTGTCTGCCCCTGGCCTCTGCCTCTCTGACGCTGCTTCCCTGCTCTGCTTCCTGGCCACCACGAACTAAGCAGCTTTGCTTCACCATGCCTTCCCCCAGCCATGGACCAAACCCTCTGACACCAGGAGCCCCGCTAACCCTGCCGACTGTTGGCGGTGGGTGTGGGGTATTGGGTCTCAGTGACAGAACACTGAGCCACACAAGGAGGAAAGAAGGGTTGGGACCTCAGAAACTTCTTCCAGAGTGGAACTACCGGAAGTTGACGGTGGCTTTGGAAAAAGTTTCTGGCACCTGCGGTCACCTGCAGAGGGCAGTGGCCAGACCTCCTGCAGGGTCACTTCCAGGCTCCACCCAGCGAGGCAGGTCCAGGGGTGTGGACATGAAGCAGGACGTGGGGCTCCGAGGCCTCCGCAGCCTCCAGCAAGGCCAGGGCGGAGAAGGGTGACACTCATGGCTTCCGCCAACCAGGGTCACGTCGCTGAGGCGCACAGTGGGTCCACACTCCGCCAAGATACTCCCACCCAAATCTCTGGGGAAGTCACAGGGGACGGAGGACGGCCTCTGCCCATCGCCCGGGCCAGCCAGCTGGAAGTTCTCAAACCTCGGACCCCAGCCACTCGTCCCCACCCAGAGCGCCTCGGTGGAGACCGGTAGACTCCAGCGACAGCAGGCGGAGGGCGAGGGCTCCCACGACCTCCCACCCGGGATGCCTAGGGGCACCCCAGGGTGTCTCGTCGGTGGGCGCCAAGAGCCGGGCACTTGCATCCCCAGCAGCAGCCATGCACCGGGTGGGGCGGGGGCCGTGCCTGCAGGGACCCCTCAGCGAGCTCCTCCTCGACCCGCCCGGGCCTCGCCAGCCCGCCCGCCGTGACGCCATGACGCCGCCGCGGGGAGGGGACGCGGGCGGGAGGCGCGGGGGGCGGGGCGGGGCGGCGGGGCGGCGGGCGGCGGCGGCGGCTGCTGCGCGGACGGACGCGCGGGGCCATGGGCTCGCAGGGCGCGGGGCGCAGGCGGCTCCCCCAGCGCGAGCGGCTGACGGCGGAGGACGACGCGTTGAGCCAGATCGCGCGCGAGGTGAGCGGGCCGGGCCGGCCGGGCGCAAGGCTGCGGGTGCCCCGTCCCCCGCGTCCCCCGCGTCCCCCGCGTCCCCGGGGCCGGGTCCCCACCCTCCCCGGACGGACCGGACAGGACCGGCCGGCGGCGCTGCCGTCCCCTGCCCCGTCCCCGCGGGCGCGGACCCCGTGGACCGCAGAGCCGGCGCTGCGGGCGGGAGGAGGGGGTGGGCGCCGTGCGCGTCCGCGAGCCCACGTGGCCCTGCGGGTCCGCCGGGTCGGGCCGGGCGCCGTCTGCCAGCCGCTGGCACCGAGGCGGGGGCCCAGCACCCCGGGTGTGCAGCAGCCAGGTCCGGGCACCTGCGAGGCCGAGTCCTGGGACCCGGCCCCTCCTGGTCCCCCCCCCCGGCCCCTCGGTGCGGGGCTGGCGGGAAGGAGGCCGGGGCGCCCCGAGGCCGGCATTCTGCGATGCCCCGAAGGAGGACCAGGCTGGTACCCGCGGCTGCCAGGCCGAGTGGCGAGGCTGGGGTTGCGGGGTGGGCCGAGGGGCTCCGCTTTCCCCGCGGCCTTCAGCACAGCTGGCTCTGGGGCGCGCGTGTACGGACCCGAGAGGAAGCCACGCACGTGGGCCACAGCTGTCCGCACCGGATTCCGCGTGGGCGCGTGACAGGGGCTTGCTCTACTCAGCCTCGCTCCTGGGTGGAAAAACACCTAGCAACTGGGCAACTCTTGCGGTTCAACCCGTCATCTATTCACCAGGGACCTGCCGGTGACCGGTCCTTAGATGTCTGTGGTCCTAAAGGTCTGATGCTGCTTTTACAGACTTGCGGCAGTCAGTATGTGCTGGGCACTGAGTGAAAAAAGGCATATTTCTCTGTGTATGAGATGGAAAAGGCCGTCCTGTCAAACTCCTATTCATCCCTGGAAACCCAATCAATGATCTGCCTTCTGGAAGACCTCCTTGTACTTAGCTGTGCCCATCACCCCAGGCACAAGTCTCCTAGCCTCGGCCTAACCCCCTTCCCCCTGCTCTGCACCTGGTGTGGCTGTCATGGTGCCTTGTCCATCACACGATGTGGAAAGTGACCCCAAGGAGCCAGTGTCTAACTTTTGTATCGGAAGCCTCAGCACAGAGCCAGGCCTGGAGCGGGTGCTCTCAGTGTCTGTGGCACAAGTTAATAAATAGAACTCTGGGACCTTGGGCTAAATATAGGCCTTCGCTCAGCCTCCTGGCTTGAACACGTCCTGGTGTGTGTTTGACCACTGCACACAAGAGTCCCCTGGGAGGGACAGTGGGGACCAAGGAAGCCCTCGCCTCACCACCGGGGGCTGGGGACAAAGGGACGGGGAGAGCGAGCGCCCCAAAATCTGCCCCTTACCCACTGCTTTTATAAAAATAGATCGGAGGAGGGGCGAGGGGACCTCAAGGCTGACTGCCCGGCCCCCCACCCAGCGGGCGCAGCTGGTGGTGACAAAGATAGACGAGGAGTCAGCCCCAGCTGCCACACGGGCTCTGACTCCTGCTGTCCCGGCCCGAGCCCACGGCTCAGCTCCGACCTGGGGCAGAGCTCCGGGGACGGGAGGAGCTCGAGCAGACAGGAGGGTGTCGGAGCGGTCCCCACGGGCATCCCTCGCAGCATGGATGCCCCGGGAAGCACGCGCTGGTCCCACCATGTGCTGCGCCGCAAGTTGCATTTGCTTTCTCCAGCGGGCCTTAAACTCATGGTTCGGTTGGCAGATGTGTTTGCCGAGTCGGAAGTTCGTATCCTCACTGAGGTGACAGATCCAAGGCATGGTGTCCAAGTCCCTGTCCTGGGAGCTGGGCTCTGCCCTCCAGGAGCTGGGTCAGAAAAGAGTCATTCCTGTGTTGTGGCGCACGCCTGGAATCCCAGCACTTGGGAGGCTGAGGCAGGAGGATTGCTATGAGTTCGAGGCCAGCCTGGGCTACATAGTGAGACCCTGTCTCAAAAAAAA
>RJWT010021982.1:0-17353 GCA_004365215.1 Cuniculus paca
TGGAACCAACCTCCGTCTGCTGATGGATGAACAGATGAACAACTTGGACACATACAAGGCAGTGTGACTCAGCCTTCTCAACAAGAAAGGGTATTCTGAATCATGGGTGAATGCTGAGGGTGCTATACCAGGTAGAATAAGCAGGCACTAAAGGGCAAGGACGATTCCACTTACGGAAGGTGCCTGGAGCAGTCAAATTCACAGAGACAGAAAGCAGATGTCGGCTGCAGGGTCTGAGGAGTTACTATCTGAAGGTATCATTCTGCTTTTTGTATCTGGGGATGGAGCCCAGAGCCCTCCACGTATTAAGTCAAGTGCTCTGCCCCTGAGCTACTCCCCTGCCCCACCGGAGATCTAGTTTTGCAAGATTAAATGAATTCTGGAGGTGACAGTATTGATAGTTGCATGAAATGTATTTATTTGATGCTACTGAACCACACACTTAAAATGATCAAAATGTTGTATTTTTGTTTTGTTTTGTTTTCTGGTACCAGGGATCGAACTCACAGCCTTGTGCTTGCCAGGCAGGCGCTTATGCTGCTGAACTAAACCCCAGCCCCAAAATGTTGTGTTTTACGTTACGCATTTTTTGCAACAATTAAGAACTTTATCCCTCTCTTTGGGGGTAAAATGCATAGTCTGTTCCTCAAATGAGCTTTGATCATGTTTATAAGGTCAGTTTCTTGTACTTTCTTCCCAAACCCAAGTCGCAAGGCATTCGATGAGCAATGGCCAGGCCAGGGTCTGCATGCATAGTAAGCAGGTTTTCTAAAATCAGCCCCAGAAAGATCACTGATTATATATGAACACCTTAGCCCGAGTCAGTAGCAGAAAGAAAGGATCTGGAATTTGCAGACATCCTCCCACTCCCAAATCTGCAGTACACACTGACCCAACGTAGAGCACAGTGAAACATTTTTATGGGGGAACAATGAAGAGACTCCTTGTTCTAGGCTGAAATTTTCAGGAAAAGTTTATTCCCTGACCAATCTCAACTTTTCCTACTAAAAAAATCGTGCTGTCCTGCCAAGCATTTGCCACACCAACTCAACGGCCAGCTCGGCTTCCAGATGTGGCTGCTGCTGCTGCTGCCCATCACACAGTGTTCTCAATAGGCTCCATTCTAAACTACCCCAAACCAATGACAAACCCACAACAGCCAGGGAGCAGCGTTGTGCGGCTCGGACCATCATCGTGAATGCCGGGCTCAGGGTTTCAGGCTGCGGGCATCGGCAGTACTCTTGGCTCTCGACACCCAGGAAGCTGCCAAACTGCTAAGAAAGACAAGAGCCCCAGGGAAACATGGATAAGACCCCTGGGAGGCAACCAGCTTGCTGAGGACCTCGTGTGCGCGCACCATGTTATATCTTTTTGTGGAGCCTTTGTTGAGCCCTCTCATAGTCAAGAGTTAGGAGAAAATGGAAGAATTCCGCAACATGTCCAAGGAGCAGAGCTAAGATTCAACCCTAAGTCATCTGACTCAAAGTCCACACTTTCCATTACACTAAGTTGCTTCCCAGAATGATTTTTTCGTTGTTGTTGTTGTTTAATCGTGCTTTCCTAGCTTCTCCACTTGTCTAAGTTTTCCACAGGCCCCAGCCCAGCCCAGGCTAATTTTCCATCTGGGTAAAAAGAGCATCATCCCAGCTGCTATGACCCAAGTCACATGAAATGTCCGGAAGAAATTCCATAAACATAAGTTCCAAAGCCTCCTTAAATAGACAATAAAATGGAAATCATTTGTTGGGAACAAGCTTCTAAAGAAAGCCTTCCCAATCTCAAGTGCTGGGCACCTTACCACAAACCATTTCTGGTTCTCGCCCTGCACTCAACACAGAGCAGCTAAGGGTGAACTTGGGCCCCAGTGCCCATGTGCTGCTCTATGGGCCCTGTGGTCTGGGCAATAAGGGGGCTATTTCCACACAGGAAAGTCACACAAAACCACCACACAGCTTACTCTCGATGGTGAGAGCTGGAGGCAGAGGGCATCCCAAGGGCCAAGTCTTCAAAAGTGAATTGTTAATGCCCAAAATATACTTAGGTTCAAGAAGCATGCCAGAGGGAAGTGGGAGGGAAGGGGAGAGGAGGGAGAGGTGGAAGGGAAAAGTTTCCCTACAATAGCACTGCTTTGGACACGTATTTTTGCAAATATGAATACAGCCCCCTGCTGCTCCACTTCCACCTTTCCTAACAGCAACCATCAGCAGACAACAAAATCTCAACCCTAAGTCCATGGCTTTCTGCCCCCAGGGCCTGGGGACTGCTGCCTCTCAGCTAGAATCCCTGATGAACTTCCTGGAGCTTGCAGATAATGCAGCTGAGCTGGACAGGGAGTAGGCATGCCTGTGAGCCCTGGCTTGGGCACCACTTTCCTCCAGGGACCTACAAGCCCCAGAGGCAGCACCCTCAAGGGCGACATCTGGTTGACCCCTGTGAACTGAGTGAGCGTAGAGCAGCAGCAGTCTCTCAAATGGGATGACAGTTTCTGTCGGGAACTCAAAGAGCAAGGAGCCCAGGAGCACAGCACATAACATACTGAGCAAAGATCACCCTGGACTCTGAAATCAGACCTCACGCCATCTTCCCACCTTTTCCTGGTGGCCTACACCGGACATTGTCAAGGATGCTGAGTATAAGGTTAGAGAAAACTGAGAGTTATTCTTCTAGAAATAATTAGACTTTAGAACCACTTCCCTATTAGTGAGTCCGTGGAGATCACTGGCTGACCTCCACTGACATGATTCGCAGCATGTCCAGTATGTTCCTCACATGTACAGAATACAAAACTCAAAAGTGTCACAAAACAATACTTACCACTGCTTTGTGCAATTCATTGTGATACCTTGTGTTCTGTTTGACTCAAACATGTTCGTTGTGTCCTCAACAAGTTTGTGTTAGAAGCATGTTCATGGTATCTGGAGGTGGGGCCTTTGGGGGTTACTTAGGGTCTGGAAGAAGTCAGGAGGGGGGGATGCCCGTGATGGTGTTAGTAGATTTATGAGAAGATACAGCCAGCCTCCACCTTGCTGTGATTCAGCAAGTGACCTTACCCAGTGTGTGTGCCATCAACTTACACAAGGATGAGCCAAATAAAGCCTTAGTTTATTAGTCACCAGGCTTGGGGTATTCTGTCATAGTGACTGAAAATGGACTCAGACAGGTTGGAGGCATTGGAATTGGCTGCCATCCATGTGAATGCCATGAGTTTTACAGTAAACAGTCCTATCTTTCTGAGTTAAAGGTCTGTGCTTAGACAAAAGACTGATTCGCACGTTCCTCTCCTGTGCAGGACAACTCAAGTCTTCCCAAAAAGGCCTACACTAATGTTTTCAAGAGAATTCAAATTATCTACCCACCTTAGCCACTATCAGGTCTCACCTACAATAGTGCTAAAATAATTCAATGATGACTTCACAGAACCATTGGGATACCATGCGGCAAATGAGAAGGGTCAGAAGATTAAAGATAGGAAAATCTGGATTCTGGAAGATTCAGACTGTGGGGCAGATTACATAAAAAGTGATTCATGAACACTTATAGGGAAAGGTAGAAACCACTAAAAGTCTATGTTTCACCAAGAAAAAGCCTCAAAAGACCAAGGTCATCTATTCTTTTGATGAAAGCTACAAAATCCAGGAAGAACACTGGAGAAAACGTGTTTAGATTACATCAAGTTGCATGAAAGGTGGAAAAATCAAATGTGCATCCAACTGTGGTTGAATAGTTTTTAGACTACTGGAACAACGGTATCTCTGGAGGCCGCAGATAAAGGACCACTCTTTAGGCCCTTAAAGATTTCTTGCGTTGAGACCCTAGAACAGTAGTGGCAAACCTATGACATGCATGCTACAGTGGGCACACAGAGCCCTCTCTGTCAACACTCGAGCTGTCACCCCAGCAGCCAAGCACTGGATAAACAGTGCGCTCAGGCACTTGGTGATAAATAAGTAAGTTTTGGGTTGTAGTTTGGGTACTCAGTCTCTAAAAGGTTCACCATCAATGCCCTAGAAAGTTCCTTCCTGCATCTAAACCTAGTCAATTCTTTTTTATCAACAGCTTCTTTAATTTGTGAATAGCAGCTATTACATCATGGTGTAACTCTTCCTGGTACAGTGTTCTCAACAAGAGATCGAGGGAAGACCCTCGATCACACACAGAACACTTCAAAGTTTGGCCGGGTGTGGTGGCTCACGCCTGTAATCCCAGCACTCGGGAGGCTGACACAGGTGGATCGTTGTGAGTTCGAGACCAGCCTGGGCTACAAAGTGAGCTCAAGACCAGCCTGAATGGCATAGTGAGATCCTGTCTCAAAAACAGGGCTGGGGATCTAACTCAGCGGTCTAAGCGCCTGCCCGGCAAGTGCAAGGTCGTGAGTTCAATCCCTGGTGCCGCAAAAAAAAAAAAAAGAACACTTCACAGTTTTATCAAGTATTTTTGCATATCACATCTCAACTGAGCTCCCCATGTCAGGGAGCCTGATATCATTACACTCATGGTACAGGCTCAGTCATCACCGTTTCTCAGCCTCAGCATAACGACATCTTCACCAGGCAATCCTTCGCTTTCTTGTTCCTGCAAGTGAGTAGCAGCATCCCTGGTCTCTACCTGATAGCAAGGCCAGCAGTGCCACCTTTAGAGTGTGACAACCAGAAATGTCTCATCTTCAGGTGCTGCCAAACACCTCCTCGGGCCCACAGTCAGCTCCAGTTGAAAACCACTAGATTAATCAAGCCTGTGTCTGGCTTGATCAGGGTCCAGAGTTAAAAGGTCACCAGGGCAATGTCTGACCTCCTTATGCCTCCTACCCTTTCAGGAAGCTAAAAGGACGATGAATATGATAAATCACAGAAACTGAAAAGATCTGGATTGAAACACTGGGCCAAAATCTGAAGCAAAAAAGTGTGAAGGTCCATATTTTGGTTTTAAGGAAATCAACTGTGAAGTGAAGCTGGCATTGGTCTCCTGGCCGTTACATTCAGAAGACAGGAGCGGGTGGGCAGGGAACCTCAGCCCCAGCAGTAGCAGCTCTGTCTGACTCTGCAGACACACAACTGATCTTGGCTGCCCTGAGGAAGAAGCCTACCTGCATCTTCCATCTCCAGCTCAGGCCAGCCGCCAACAGTTCCCACCATCTTCTCTCATCTCAGCCTCTGCAGCAGACCCCAAACCATAGAGGGGCCTCTCACCCTCAATACAACAGCTCTAACCTATCATCCCCAGGCCCCTCGGGGGTGGCAGCAGGAGCAGAAGTCAGGCAAACGCCAGATGTAGAAGACGGAGGTAATAGAAATGGAGGAGGAGCAAAGAAGGTAAATGGAGAAACTAGGCAGGGGTCACAGTATCACAGTGAATGACCATGAAAGGAGGGAGAGGGACATAGGACATGAAGAGGAGAAAATGGGCAGAAGGAAAGACAGGACGTCCAGCATCTAGCATTCATTCCCACTTTCTTCCACCTCTACCCCGCTCCTTCTTGCTCCTCACCCAGGAAACCAGCTTAGCCCACTGTTCCCCCACTAGTGCCCCCATCTGATATCCTAGGAATCCCATCCACTGCATTAAAATCCTGGCTCTGTCAATTACTAGTGGTGTGAGCTGGGTCAACTGCTTAATTTCTTTAAGCCTTACTTACTCCACCTGCTAGACTGGGTAATAATACCTACTTTGTGCTTTGGGGAACGAGAGTAAATGAGAACGAAATTTTATGCATTTATGTAACTGTCAGGTCAAATGCACACAGGCGCACGTGCGCGCGCGCACACACACACACACACACACACACACACACACACACACTGTGCTTGGCACACAGGAAGTAGTCACTGGTAGATACTATCTAGAATATAAGTTGCCATCTTTGATAAGGCTACTCTGTAAGAGAAAAGGGTGCAGGCCTGGGCCCTGGGGACAAGGTTTTCCTGAGACACTTTGCAGAGCGTTACCAGCCTGGAGCAGTATCAGATGCTGCCGTTTTTTCCTTAGGGTCCCTCCAAAGACACAGTGACAGCTGACGTGCTGACTTTCCCTGGGGAATTTACAGCTGGCCTCAGCAATGAACAAACAAAATCACAATGCCTTCACATCTGGCTAGGGCTCTGAATAGCTTCAAGTGTCTTGTCGAACTTACTAAAGTCCTACCATCTTCAGAGTCAAGACACTCCACTCCAGAGCTGACATGTGCAAGCCTCCCTCTGAGGTCTGAGTCTCCCCTGTGGCACCCTCCTGGGGAAGGGGAGCTTGGCACAGCCTGTCCCTACTCCCAGAAGAACTAGAGAAGCGTGGGTCACACCCATGGCTGCTTCATACAGGAGGGACAGGTAAACTAAAGAGGGCACAACAACAAAGTTCGGTAATCCAGGCCTCTCGGGAACAGATCGAACCACAGCTACCCTCCTGTAAACTGATTCACTTTAGTCCAGAGAGGCTGCGATCTCAGTGCAACACAGTACGGCTCACAAAACCAGACGCATTTTAGGCAAGCATCAACTACAAGGTGGGAGGGAGGTTCAAGGTCAGAAATCCACTGATTCAGGTTATTCAGGTCTGATGCCACATAGTTAACCTTATGTGTCTCTTCATCCAGAAGATGTAAGGAATAACAGCTGCTATGAGGAACGGTTAAAACATACATTTAAGGGCATGGTACAATGTGTGGCAAATATTCCAGAAATGTTTTCCTCCTTCCTTTACCAATAAGCAAATCTGAAAAGACCAAAAACACATACTGCAGAAAACATGAGACAACATCTCTTCCTTTTAGACAAGTGAGCACTTCAAGGCAGACAGCTTCACATCAGCAACAAAGGAACTAGTCTGTCCTCTCCTTGCCCCTGGGACAGTGGGACGGGCGACTGGAAACTAATGGAGGAACCTGTGACTGATCCTCCAACTCCGCAAACAATGGCTGGCCGGCTCTATCAAGGGATAAGCGCACCGCGAACACCCCTCACATGTCAGCTGGGCTGCTTGCAGTTCAAGCTCTTCGAGGAGAATGTAAGTCCCCCTCCCTCACCATGACTCGGGAACTAGAGACAGGTGATGATCCTATGTGAAGACACTGGCAGCCTGCCCCAGATGGCACCAGGGCACGAGAGAATTTTCGGGTTTTCAGCACAGAGCACAGATGTGTCAGTGTAAGAGCTGTCCCAGAAATGCCAGTTTTCTGACACTGCCTGGCAGATGTGATTTCATACCCAGAAATCAAGAGGTCCCCAAGAGTTAACAGAGCTGCCAGACCCAAAGACAGGGCCTTTTGCACTGTGCTATCCAGAGAGACGGCGTGGCACAGCCCCATGGGCAGACAGCACTGCGGGCTGAAAGGCAGTTCTGGTGTGTCTGCCCAACCGGTTTGAATCTTGTTTTCTGTCCCCTAAATGTCATGAATGTATCTGTCAAGGAGCCCAGGGAAATCACCCAAATTGGACAGTTCCTTAAGGGCAGAAGTTCTGTTTGATTTATCTTTGTTTCCACAGTACCTAGCACCGTGCCTGTCACAGAGCCTGTTCAGGAAATTCTGTTGATGTGAAAGATGAGAAAGGCCACTGCCTCCTTAAGATTCCTGAAGCAGCAACTCATTTCTGGAATGGACAAGGTTGGCCTGGGCAGCTAAAGGACAGTGACTGGGAACTGACTACAGGTGGTAAAAAACTTCTCAGAGCTGGGGCCATGGGAGGGGGAGCAGCCTCTCAGAAGCCCAGGGCTGGGAATCGTGTGTCTCCACATTTTCTTCTGCCTCCCCTCAGACTCAGAGCAGGGCCCAGCTAACCCATTTCTGGAAAAGAGAGCCACGGGTGAGAAGGATTGTTTACCTACCAAGTAAGGATCATTACTAAGCCACCAGAGGCTGGGGAAGGATGGGAGATTCTTGCGGGGAGTGGAGAGGGAAAACCCCAGATTAGGCAGCTGCTGACTGAGGTCACAGCAGGAAAAGCACTGGCATGTTCTGTAGAAGACTAAGGTAAGTGGCACCCCAAATGGGACATCCCAGACAGAGCATGTACCCACCTGGATGCCTATTCACAGATGTACCAGGTCCCCGGGCAAGCCCCGAACAGGGCTAGCACTGTGACACTGCTCATCCCTTTCTGGTTTACTGTGCCTACTACTTATAGTCAAGAAGGCTGAGCTTAGTAGCTCAAGAAAGAACTGGAAACCCAGAATCATAAGCAGCCTCATGTGCTGGGAAGGACCCAGGGAAGGAACAATGCCTTAAGTTTCCCTGGGTTTCTTGAACTCCATATGGCCCTCTGGCCTCCGTTCACCCCCATCACTTTCCATGAGGAAACAGCCCTGGCTTTCTAACATGCTGATAATAAGGAGCCTATCAGGCCAAAGGGGAGGGAAAGACCTCCGACAGGAAAATCCCTAGTAGACCATTGGCTCAGTTGGTAGGAAGACCAAAGGCAGCGGCCTCCTGGTCCTAGCAGCACAGGACAGAGGAAGGAAGAAGGCAAAGCAGCATAGTGACAACTCAGGCTGTGGGCAGAGGAAGATCGCTGAAGGTCTTACACCCCAGGCCGGCAGCTGTCTATTGCCACAGCTATGTAACAGACCAACTCAGTTTCCTTAGCGAGAGAGTCCAGCCTTGTAGCTGTGCTCACAAAGGAAGTTTCTCTGGCACTTGAGCACTTACTTAACCTCTCTGTTATCTGTTTTCGCATCTACAAAATAGATATACTAACAGCACTTCCCAGGCTGCTCTGAGGATTAAATAAGACAAAATATTTAAAGCATTCAGAACAATGCCTGGCATATATTAAACACTCAATAAATGTTAGCCATAACGGTCCTTACTGAGCTGATCACCAGAGCACCTAGTGTGGCACAGCCTCCTTAGCCAAAGGAATAATATAAGTAAGAACTATGTACCAGGTATGCAAGGCACTTTACTTGCATCACTCAGTCCCCAAATAAACCCAGTGCAGGAAGCACTTTCACAGATTAAGTATCCTGCCTAAAACGTTAGTGATAGCCAAGCTGGGATTGGAACTCAGCCTTGCATTCAGAGCCGGCTTCTTCACCCTCTAGGCTACACTGCCTGACAGGAGAACACCACCTTCTGAGCCCAGTCACCCTGAAAGGAGCAAGACAGCGGCCTGATCCTAGACCAGCGAAGGTGAACCTTTTAGAGCTTTCACTAATAAATGCTGGCTGTGGATGCACAAGTTCGCTACCACTGGCTTACACAAATTCAAGCAAGAGAGGAAGAGTATGCAAAACAAATGCTGGTACTCTCCAAAGAAATTCACTACCTTGTCAAGGCCTGTGAGTTTGCCCTCCTTTGCAGTTTTCCCTTTTGACTCTTTTCAGATTCCACAGGGTTTTGCAAGTAGCCCTGCAATGAGAAATTAGCAAGCGTGCAGTCTGAAAACTGGTGAACATGGGCATAGACAAAACTCTGCCCCCCATCCCAGCAGCCCACTGATACTGCTGGCTCCCGTTAACATACCTCCCAAGAACTTTGACCGCTTCGAAGTCTGATCAGAAGCCGCCACACAGCATCTTCCTGAGCAATGGTGAGACTGTATGGTACACGCCCAGAATGCTCCCTGATTCTGGAAGAAGTGTCATTTGTACGGGACAGAGTCAAATCCCAACAAGAGGATTCCTGTAAGGCTCTCTGTGTTCTAACTTCTTGCTAAGAGCCCTACTTCAAAAACGTGATTTTCCTCATTTTCTCCAAGAATTTCAACTCCTGCATTTCAAAGATCCAGAGATGGGGCTTCAAACTGTCAGTCTGGCAGGGAGGGGAGGGAATTGGGCCCCAGCGCTGCTTTTGACAGGGCCTGAAGAGAACCCACCTCATTAACACTCCTGTTTGTGATGAGAGGGCTCCACTATGAGACTGCTGAAATCGCTGAGTTCTAAGTCAACCCCTCAGCATCAGCAGCCGGCGCTCCCTAGCTCCGCAGAAGAGTCAGCAAGCCCAGCCACTTCCTGCTCCCCTACCAGGGCTCTTCTCCTAACAGCAGTGCACACCCACAGAGGGACCAGCAGAGGCAGAGAAAATGCCAGAGAACAGAAAGGGCGAAAACGAATCAGAGCTGTGCTGAGTAGGGCCTGTTCTCCCAAGAGACAGATCAACTTGATGGCTCGTTTCATCATGGAAGGTACAGGAAAAAAGTGTTCCCTCGCGACAGGCTGCCTAAACTTCTTAGCACCACTTGTAACGGGTGGACTGGACCTAAAAAGCGATGGCGGAGGTGGCTAACCTTGGGATGGTAAGGGGCCAGCTCACATTTAATCACGTGCTCTTAATCTAACCAGCCAGCTCCGCGGGTCGCACCTCCCGCATGCTCTCTCCAGGGCAGGTAAGGCAGACTCTGTCCCCGGCTGAGGCCAAACCCGAACCCTCTAGGACAGCATCTCTGGGGAGGGCACACACCAGGACTGAGACTCAGGTTTAAGCAAAGTCCAACGACGGTCCAGTCAGATGCAGCATCCTGACAGCTGCCTCTCACCCCAGCTCCTGCCACCCTAACCCCGAGAAGCAGGAGGTAGAACTTTGTAGTCCTTTCGAATTAACGTTCTTCGTCCAAGAGAGCATCCACCCTGACCCTATCCAGGGAAAATCTGCGCTGGTGCAGCTGCAGAAGGTGGTTTATTTTCCTGACAGTAAAATATCTAAACCAAGTATGCGCTGGGTTTCAGCAGCTTAAACACTGAGGTCTGACGAGGACCCGAGATTGCGCTTCGCCTGCCAAGGGCTAAGTGCGCGTCTGAGTGAGTGCTTACGAGACAGGAGTGTCCGCGTGGGCGACGGGCGCGCGCCGCTACCCAGAACCAGCCACCGGCCCGGCCCGCCGGAGCCCGGGCTCCCGGGGCGCCGACCGCCTGCTCACCCCACCGACTCACAGCCCCGCGGCCAGAGCCCACACGGGGCGCGCCCCCCTCCCTCGGCGTGGCCCGCGGCCGGTTAGGGGTCGCCCCCTCCCAGGGTGCTCCGGGGCACCGGTCACGTGACGGGGAGGGCCCGGTAACCCCGGCAACGGAGCCAGGTGTGGTCCTGCCGGCGCCCTCCAGGTGGGGAGGCCAAGCTCCGGCTTTGGGACCCCTCCCGGAGGGGCAGTGCCCTCGAACTGACTGTGCTCCGGAAACTTCCCGTTTGTAAAATGAGTATCACGCTTTGGTGGGGCTTTTGTGAGAACTGAGAGGGGGCACTGTAGGTCTTCAGGCGCCTAAATCTGAAGTCGCTTCTGTGCACTCCCTCCGCCCCACTCTCACCTGCGGGACAACAGCTTTCTACCATTAATTTTTTAAAAATTTTGCTTCATTTCTTGGGATGCCACAATGTCGAACCCCACCGAGAGCTTGCAACGGACTGGCGCTGGGTCCCATGTTGTTGATCCGAAGCTTGCATTTTCACAGTTTCACAGTCCAGCTCTAGAACTGTTTAGACTCGAACTTTTCATAAAAATTCTGTCTTAAACTGAATTGTGTTTATGTTTGCATTATGAAAACAAGGAACCAAGAAACGAGTACAAACATTAATAGTACGAGCACTTCAGAATAATGTTTAGCATGTCATAAAACACCAATTACAAGTTATTAACTCTTATTACATTAGATCCCAATGTAATTATACAAGACCAAGAAAATGATAACACAACTTATCTTTTAAAAACATTATATAATCCAGGCTAGTCATAGTCTAGTCATAACTGGTCAGCATTGTGAGAATTTCCTGTGTAAAATTTGAGCTGATGAAGATCTATGGGGCTGGAGAAGAACCCACCGACCTTTCTTCTGGGTCACTATGAAAAACTGAACTGAGCAGGCAACAATAAAAATAGTCTTTCTGGAGAGCAGTATTTTCTCACTAGGGAGATGAGCAAAACGATATGACAAAAGCAGTGGCGATAAAAATGACAAGGGAGTGTTCACAGTGGCCTGACACAGAGCAGGGCCTCATCCTGCCCCTTAACAGTGGAGCTTCCTTCAGAGATGTCTGACTCTGAACCGGTGGAGTAGTTCAGCACCCACCAGCGCAGCCCAGGAGAAAAAGGCTCCTGCCTCCACAGCTAATAGGGGAAAACCTGTCACTTCATCCAACTTCCACTCTAGAACCTTGAGCTGGAAAGACATTTCTTACAAGTGTTGGGCTCCTTGGCACTGTGGAATAAACTCTTCATAAAACTTAGACTTTGAAATGAGAATTACTGGCAAAAGGATGTGCTTTAAAAAAATAATCAGAGCATTGCTCTCACTTGGCCAAAAGTGCGAACTGTTCAGAGATGAATTTGACAACAGAGTGCAAATAACAGCATTAACAATTATAGTAGAACCAGAAGGGGCTAAGAAAAGCTCAAGTCAGGAACCCAAAGGCTCCCCACCCTCAATTCCACTCTCATGTAGCAAAATCATCCTAAAATGTCATAAAATATTAGGAGTCAGCTCCTTTATCACCGACCCTACATTTTCTAGGAGCATTATGGTGACCAGAAGGAGTGAAGTGAGTCCAGAAACATGAAACTGTAGTTGAAGATTCTGATCCCCAACACGCCACCTGTCAACTCCCTAGGCCAAACACCTCCGTGCACATACACGCTGGTTCACAGACCTTCCATCTGCCACCAGGCTCATCTGTGACTGAGTCCACCCATTCTGGGAGGCTGGGCTGGCTTCCACAGCTGGAGACTGTGGGCATCTTCCCTCCAGCTGTATCAGCTTAGCCTGGAATTTTCTCCTGATCTCTGAAGCTTAAGTCATTCCTTAGGACTCCTGTCAGACAGGTCATTTGAGTAATTAAGTCCCTGGGAACTGAAGCAAAGCTTCTTAAGCAAGCAAGCCCACAGTGTTAGGAAAGTAGTCGTGGAGCAACTGAAAGGAAATTTTCTCTCATCTTCCAACACCCAAGCCCTTCTCTGATCACATAAACATCAACCCAATCAGCCTTTCCTCTCTTGTTCCAAGGTGCTAAAGAGCTTCAAGACAAGGCTAGGGGTCAGCAGACAGAGGCCAACAGCCTGGAGTTGCCAGGAACACCTGGGCAAATGATTCCCCTTCCCACTGTAATATTTCAGTAATTTCAGAAGCAGTACAAAATTTATTAAAAAGTTGAAAGGGTAGAGGGGCCGGGGATCTAGCTCAGCGGCCTAAGCGCCTGCCTGGCAAGCACAAGATCGTGAGTTCAATCCCCAGTGCTGCACAAAAAAAAAAAAAAAAAAGAAAGGGAAGAACACAGTGTTACAATGTTGAATTCAATCCTGAAAATTATCAAGTGATAACACATAACATACCTGATGAGACCTTTTGGGTCAGACAGTGGCTTCTTCCAACTCAAGTTCAAGAGACTCGTTTTAGCCACCTCCCATCCATAGTTTTCTTAACAGGAAACTTTCTAGAATGTGGGTTTTCTAAGCTGAGATGGATGTCAGAGGTCAGTAAGTCTTTGGGCTCTAACGCCGCAGACAGAGGGCTGGGAGGAAGACAGACTTCTACTTGCAAATGGCCTGTGAGAAACACCATTCTCCAGGAAGAGGGGTCCAGCTTTCAATCACTTTCTAAAATGGTGCTGGACCCAAAATGGGTTAAAAAAGTCACGAACCTACTCCAGCTCTTGGATTTTACACACGAGGCCCAAAAGATTCAACTAAGTGCTCCAGGTGACAAACTGTATGTCACCTTCTAAAGCTGGTTGCAGCCTGCGGTGGGGTAGGGAGAGGACACCACAGTTCACGTGAGTCAACGGTCCTTTTCCATTTCTAATTACAAGGATTCTGTGAAGTCTCCAGGCGCCACTCTGTCTGGATTTCTAGGGCTGGGTGTGCTGTCACCTCTCCTTTTCTAAAGTCTCTAGATGGCCAGGGCATTGGGGTGGCTGGACACAGGCAACAACCCGCCACTGAGCACTCAGGCACCAACTCTCAACCAAGTTATTTCCTAGGGGCTCAAAAAGAGTTTCCAAAAGCCCAGTCTCCCCAGTGTGGGCACAGTTCAGTACTCTAAGAACCAATCACAAGGCTGGTCTGCAAATAAGGAGCAATCAGCAAAAGCCACTGGGTTCCAATATCATATGGTCTCTATTACCAAACCAGAACAATTATGAACAAGTTCACAAGGGGAAAAGGGATCTAGTAAACTAATTCAGAATGAGAACTTTCTTGCAAATGAGTACAATTTTCAGGGATTACTCTGGGATGGGAAAATGTCTGTAAATAACGTAACTGACAGTTCACTATATAAAAATGCTATCAATACATGGTCAGTGATTCTCCCACACAGATCAACAGGCTGTTTACAATTGAGTAATTAGAGGCCATCGGCTCAAGGAAACTAATGCAGACTCCCTCTTGCAGGGAAGAATTACAAATTAAAACCTCTTTAAGAGACAATCAGACAATTGCAAATTATAAAAGCCAGTGGAAGAGGAGGAAGGGTTGTAGTTACTTTGTGAATCACTCTGTGACTGGATGAGCCTCACCACAAAGTACTGTAAGAAGATGAAACATCGAACTGCGTTCTCTCTTGGCTCTTGCCCCCGACCTCTGAGGGGAATCATTTCCCGAGTAAATGACGAAAGTGAGAGGAAAAAGGATCGCATTTAGGAACATGCTCACTGCTACATATGGGAGTTAACTGCCACCAAAAACAAAAGCTGCCAACAAAGCAGCAGCAGGACAGTGTACTCAACCTGGAGGTCCAAAGCTCTGACCCCGAAGTAGATGGCCGCTTATTACCCGGCACTCCCTATGCCTCTTCACTCCATGAGGAATGCGCAGCTCTTCGGAAACGGCTGCTGTGAGGATTAAGACCCATGAAAGACATTTAGAACAGTGCCTGACACAGAAGGACTCGACCAAAGTTGGCTGAAAATTATTATTATATATTCAAGTGGCAAGCAGATAAAATTAGGTAGTTTATCAAAGACCAAAGTACGCTTAGAATGAGTTAAATTATTCATTTAGTCCTGGTTCTCATTAGCTTCTTTCCCGGCAATGGTGAAGTTTCTGTGACAAATCTTGAAAAAGGAGAAATAACAGATTTGAAGCCCTTACAGGACAGGGTCGTGAATGGTGCAAGGGGCCTGATTTTCCCCCATGAGCTTCTCCAGGAGTAAACACTGACCAGCAGGAGCCTCTCTCCCACCGTGGCTGGTTTAGACGTGGGCATGTGACACGTTCTGGTCTGTGAGACACAGGAGATGTCTGCTGGGGACCTGGAGAGAAAGATGTCTAGCTGGGGACACCGGAAAAAGCTTTCCTCTCTCCCCCCACAGATGGCGTCATGTCCCTCAGGACACTGGGACCTGTGACAGCCACCTGTGGCTATGAGAGGAGGTAAATCAACATGCTCTAGGGCCAGAGCAGAACAGTGCAGAGAACACTGGTCTCTGAGTAACTTTCCTGTGCTAATATCTGGACAAACGCCGGGCATCGTGGCACTCGCCTGTAATCCCAGCACTCAGGAGGCTGAGGCAGGAGGATCATTGTGAGTTCAAGACCAGCTGGGCTACAAAGTGAGCTCAAGGCCAGCCTGAATGGCATAGTGAGAACCTATCTCAAAAATACAAGGGTCTGGGATTTAGCTCAGCGGCCTAAGTGCCTGCATGGCAAGTTCAAGGTTGTGAATTCAATCCCTGGTGCCGCAAAAAAAAAAAAAAAGATCTGGACAAACCACTGGGTGCTATGACACGCACCTGAAATTCCTGCATTGGGAGGCTAATACAGGAAAATGTTGAGTTTGCAGTCAGTCCAGCTCACAGTGAGTTCAGGGCCAGCATGGATTACATAGTAAAGAAAAGAAAAAAAATTAGCCAGTGCTGGAGCTGCCCATCATGAGACTCATTAATTCTGATGGAATAATTTATTTTCTTTATCATTGGAGCCAGGAGAGTCGCCGTTTTCTGTTTCTCGCAGTGGAAGCCATCCTAATGGGGGGGCCCCAAGCAAGATCTAAGGGAGGCCCAACAGCTCCCCCAAGCCTGGGCTGGGATGCTGCCAGGACCCCTCCTTGTGTCCTTCCCTGGCAGGCCTACTCAAAGCATACAAACGACTGTCCCCAGGTCTGAGAATACCAGATGGTGTGTCGGGCAAGCGCTGAGCAACAGAGACCCAGATGTGTGACCTCTTACAACCTCTGGAAGCTTCCCAGCCACCAACTCTCCTGCTTCTGAAGTCATCCATTTCAGAGAAGCCGTGAGCAACTGCCCTCTAAGGTAGGGTTTCCAGAGAAAGTACCGCAATGTCCGGTCACACTTGGATTTCAGAAAAACAATGAATCACTTCCTAGCACAGGTATGTTTCGCATGTGCTGTCTGGCCAGGTGCCAGGCAAAGGACAAAAACCCTTGCAGCACACCAGGAACAGTGATGGCCTACCCTGCCCCTCACTGCCCAGGCTACCCTGGATGTGTCTGCTCTAGCACCAGGCAGACAGCAAATGCAGGTCCCCAATGGGTCTAGGAATGTCTGATGTGCATTTTATAGTAACAGACAAGAAGTGGTCAATACTTAGAAGTGTAAGGGTGAAGCAAGTGTCACTGTGGTGCTGAGAGGTTTGGAAAATATGTGGCTGGGGGAGCAATGAGGTGGATCCTGACATCTGTCCTCCTTACTGCAGGAGCTTCTTAGAGAAGCAGAAGAGATGATGATTCCCTGACCTGACTGTGTCTATGCAGGATCCAAGGCTACGGACCAAAGGTGAGAAGCAGCGTGGGCGGGGCCCTCATGCCTGCCAGTCACTGCCTGTAGCTTACCTTGTCTGTGGTCATGTTGTTCTACAGCCTTTCTCCATCAGGCCATGTCTGACAGCACGATCCCCCTGGGGCCAACCCCCTGGGGCCAAGGACAATGTTTAATTTGCGTGGTGTAGTACAGCCTCCTAGCTTGCAAACAATCCCTCAATAAAGCTCACAGAAAAGAGCGGGCTTCATTTCCTGGAAGCCTGTGTGTGGTTCCTGTCTCATGCCCTCCAGTGTGCTGCCCAGGGCCACAGCACTAGCCCAGATCCAGGGACACAGTAAGTGCCTTTGAAGCACACAGCTCCTGGGGGCAGGAAGATCCACGACTAAACGGCCACGAGGACATTTAGCCACTTCCCAGCAACACATGAATTCTTCTTCCCTGCCTCTGTCTCCTTTCTCGCAGATTCCCTGTCTCTAGAAGCTGCAGACTGACTTCTAGACTAACAGGTAGCCCTGGAAAAGAAGTTCGGGGTGGAGTGACTGGTACCCATGACCTTCAGAAGAACAAGGAGAGAACAAATGGAGGTGCTGATGTTCTCAGTGATCCCTTCTGATTATAGTACTTTTCTTTCTAGAAACGACGGGGGGAAACCGTACTGAAGCTGCAGGTAAGAAGGAAGCAAGCAGGGCTGGCTGTATAATTTTCAGGGTCCAGTGCGAAGGGTACCTT
>RJWT010021983.1:0-17367 GCA_004365215.1 Cuniculus paca
TCACACAGTGAAAGAAGGCAAGAGTGTTGAAGAAACACGAGTGACCTAGGAACGCTATTCATGTTATTATTCATGTTACTTCATAAGCTCCTGAACTTTTCCACTACGATCCCATGGAGGAAAGAGAGATAAAGCAATTCAATTCCTTTTCCAGTCAGTTGTTCCTAACAGCAAGCCAGAGGCAGAGAAGGTTCTTAAAATATTCAGGTGTCAAAAAGTAAAACGCAAACAGTTGAGTTAGTTTTGTATAATGTTTCCTCTGTTTTGAAAAGAATGATATATAAATATAGAATCTATGATATATAAGTTGAGCAGTTATAGTGACTCTATATATGAGTTATGCCTAGGCTTGTCTTATTTTTCTTGCTTTTTTTTTTTTTGAGACAAAATAGCCAACACCAACAAGTTAAAAGAGGAAAGGTTGATTTCAGCGTCCAATTTGTAGAGGTTTCACTCCATAGTCAGCTGGTTCTAAGACAGGATGGCATGGTTCCAAGGCAGACAGAGAATCATAGAGAAGAAACAGTCTATGGCATGGTAAGCAGAAGGCAAAGAGCAACAAACAGCAACTTTCCTTCTGTCCCTTTATTTTCCATTCAGGCTACAAGCCTATTGATTGGTGTCAGCCACAACCAGGGTGGGGGCTACATTACCCACATCCAGAACATCACTAAACTAATTTACTTATCACATCCTTAATCCCAGTATCACACACCCAGATCCAGCCACCACCAGAAATCCCCACCTATGAGTGCATGAGGCTTTGGAGGACAACTAGCTGCAAGCCATAACAGGACTACTGGCATGTCACATGATCAGGAAAGATCTGAGAAGATCCTAAACTCTATCCTGTGGCTAAACAAATCTCTGACAAATGATTAGTTGACCATGAAGCTAACCAAAGACTTCCATAGTTTGGACATGACAGAGAATACAGGCTGTCTTAATTTTTCTTGTTGCTAAGACACAATACCTGATATCCACAATGTAAAGTGGAGACATTTATTTTGGCTCACAGTTTGTAAAGGTTTCATTTCATAATCAGTTGGCTTCAAGGAAGGGCAACATGGCACAGAGGGACATGACAGAAAGAGTTGCTCAAGGCATGGCAAATAGGAAGTAGTGAGAGTGAAGGGAGGAGGGAGAAGAGTGATACATCTTCCAGACCACACCCCCGGTGACCCACTTTTCAATATCACATTGACAATAAACTCATCAGGGGACTAATCCACTGATGAACATCACACTTGCATGATCAAATGACCTTCTCAAAGCCCCACCTATGAGCACACGAGGCACTGGTGGGACATCTGGATATAAACCATAACACATATTTACAGAAATAGTTCAGAAAAGTCACTAAAAAACAACTGCTACAACAAACAGCAATATATTACATTGTGTGCATTAAATTGTTGCCCTAAATTTTTTAAGATATCTAGTTTTCTAGCAACATCAAAGTATGGCCCATACATTGGGAAAAAGTACTAAGTAGAAGAAGACTTTAAACCATTTCAAATATGCTCAAAGAACTAAAGGAAGCTATGTCTAAGAACTAAAGGAAAAGAGAATGATGTCTTACCACAGAAAATATCAGTAAAGAGTTAGAAATTATTTTTAAAAAGAATAAAATAGAAATTATGGAGTTTAAAATTACAGTCACTTAAAAATTTACTAACAGCATTCAACAATTTAAACAAGCAGAAGGATTAGCAAAGTTGAAGAAGGTCAAAAGTCATGCATCAGCCCAAGGAATAAAAGACTAGAAGAATGGAGAACAGCAAGCAACAAACACATGCACAATAGAATTCCCAGAAGGAGAGGAAAGGAAGAAATTGGAAGGTATAATGGATGGAGTCTTCCCACTTTTTCTTTTTTTTTTTTTTGAGATAGGGTCTTGCAAAGTTGCCCAAGCTGGCTTTAAACTCTAGATCCTCTTGTTTCAGCTTCCTGAGTAACCAAGATTAAAAACTTTAGTGTATACATTCAAGAAACTTCATAAATTTCATCAAGAATAAATTCAAAGAGATTCACACATAGACATATCATAATCGAAGTCTAAAGATTAAAAATGGAGAAAGAAGAAATTAGTGACTCATGAAATTCAAGGAATCTGTAATAAGATTAAATCATTTTTTAAAATTAGAAATTATGAAGGCCAGAAAACAGTCAGACAACATATTCAAATCCTAAAAGAAAAAGAGATGCCAATCAAGAATTTCAAAGCAGGCCAAAGCTTCTTTAAAGAATGAAGAATTTGCAGTAGTCCCAGATTTGAAACAAAGAAATTAAAGCAGAATTAATGATTTTTTTACAGCATTTCCTCCCTTGTATGTGATTTGAAAGATAAATGCTTAGAGCAATATTCATGAATTTGTGTGGATGTACACATGGTATATACATAATTTTTATACAAAGAAATTTTATAGCAAAAAGGTTGTTGTACACTATTAAAGTTAAATTGTCATTAATCCAAACTAGACAACTTCAAATTAAGATGTTAGCTATACTGCAAAGGGAGACCAGTAAGAAAATAATGAAAATGGTACATAGAAAGTGTCTCTTTAATAAAAAAGAAAGTAATAGATAAATGGATGTGACTTGAGACCATACTCATAAGTGAAATAAACCAAACTCACATGTGTAAACACCACATCATCTCCTTAATGTAAGAAACTGAAAGACTCAATAAGATACGAAATCCCCAATAAATATGGGGGAAAGGTTCTGAAGTCCAATAATGCTTTTATTCTTTGATTTGATTGCTTTAAGTTTCTTTTCTACTATTTGATTGCAATATGTGAAAAGATATGAACAGCTTTTTTGAAGAAAACAAAGGACATTAAGGTAGCCATTATTGATTTCTTATTGTCTGATTTGAAGGCCTGTAATGCTTTCACTCTTTTGTTTTATCTGGTTTTATATTATTTTGTTTTGTTTGAGTTTATTGTGTGTGAATGTATGAACAACCATTTCGAAGAAAACAAGAGACACTAGGGTAGCCATTATTAATCTCCGGTTGTTATGGTTTGAAGACCTGTATTGCTTGCAGTGTTCTCTTCTGAAATGCTATGTTGTGTTTGACTCTATTCTGTTTTGTTTTGTTCTATTCTCTTTAAAATAAAAATAAAAAATAAAAAATAAAGTAATAATGGAGAAATAGAGGGGAAAGAAGACATGAGATACATAGAAAACAATTAGAAAATGGCAAGTATAAATCCTACCTTATTAAATATGTAAATAAATGAAATAATCAAAAATCAATGATTATCAGACTAAAGTTTTGAGAAAACATGATGCAACTATAGAGTGTCTACTAGAGATGTACTTTAGATGCAAAGACACAAAAGGTTCAAAGTAAATGAATCTATATTATTAGAAGACAGCTGGAATGGTGGTACTAATATTATAAAAACTAGACTTGAAAGTTGAAATTATTATGAGACAAGAACATTTTATATTGATAAATGGACAATTCCATCAAGAATATATAATAATTAAAACATATGTACAAATAACACAGCTCTGAATATATATGAAGCAATATAGAATTGGAGAAAGAAACAACTCAACACTAATAGTTGAAGACTTCACTAGATCACTTCTAATAACATATAAAACAATAACAGAAAAATCAGCAAGAAAATAGAACACTTAACAACATTATGCGCTGGCTAGATCTAACAGAGATCTGTAGAAAACTCCACACAGCATCAGAACAAATATTTTTCTTAAGTACTCATGGGATGTTCACCAGCAAAGATCATGTTAGTCCATAAAGTAAGTCTCAATAAATATAAAAGAATTTGAATAATGCATAGTAGGTTCCTCAATCACAATGGAAATTTTTTTAAATGGACAGAAATCTGAAAATTTCATAAGTATATGGAAATGAAACAGCACACTCTCAATAACCAGCAGGTCAAAGAAAAACAAAAATCAGAAGGGAGACTGGAAAATACTTTGAGATGAATGAAAACAAAAACAAACAAACCACAATTCAGGATGCAGCTAAGGCTATTTGGAGTTTTTCTCTGCATGCATCATTTGACACTTTTAACAATACATTTAAGTACTGTAATTCCAAACAATTTATAATTATCTTATTAATTCCTTCATGCAGCAGAGACCAGACCCAGAAAGCTCCCTAAGAGTTGCACAACCTCTCCACAATCAGATTGCTAAGCAGTGGAGATTCAAGACCTAGGGACTCCAGATTCCTGAAAGAATTATTTGTGGGACTCATCAAACATCCTTTCTTTTTCCCTTGGACTTCAGAGTAAATAGTTTTCTTCGCTAACACAAACTGTAGTTAATTGTATATTTATTTTATCTAATAATCGGACTATTAGCTCATAAACCGTGGGGACTTCGTTGTATTTCTCAGGGTGCATTATCATAGTGCCTTGGACAGCAATGTGAGCACACATCCTGGGCACTTGCTGTGTTACGCACTTAGGGCTAGGGCAGTAGACAGAATGTGATCAGGGCATGGGCTCTTTCATTGAGGAGGTCAGTCATTGCCTGTGGATGCTCAATAAATTCTTCACTTGTTAAGAAAATGGGTTCGAAAGCCAACACCCAAACCATCCTGCTACCTAGTAGCACCATCGATGTTTGCTGGAATGCTTTAAGGCATCATATTAAAAACTTTGGCATGGAGCAAAAGCTAACCAGGCACCAACATCTCCAACAATATATTAAAACCATTAATGAACACCCCAAACTCACAATTTTTTAGGCCAAAAATGTCTAAAATCGCACTGTTTATCACCCAGTCAGGCATTTTCCTCCGACAAATGTGATCATGTGCTGGTGAAGGATTAGGGTTACTTCTTATACTTTGAAACATAAAACTTGAATGTGATTTTACAAATTGATAGTAACAAGAAAATGCATCCCTAGTTTAGAAGGTAAATTCGTGAAGGATACAATGTCAAAATGCACACACCCAAGCAGAAACCCCCAGGCAATGGGTCACACAGCAGAACAGATTAGTCAAGACCCTGTCCTGCCAAGGAGCGATGGGACATAGACTTTCCCATCTCTGGTCCCTCCATACACATAATGCCACAGGAGGGGAGCTGTAGAGATGGAACATAAGAGGTTCGTAGGCGCAGGGGTCTTGAGTATAACATAGCTCCAACGTGTATCCCTGGGAAGACCTTGTACATTTGCACTGGGGCGGGGGAAGTCTCATGTTTCATGATTCTCGAAGGATCACCTTCCCTAAGCAAAAAGAATAGTTCAGGTATTGATGAGCACGATGACTAAGGATAAAGGCTGGAGAATTCGAGCCTGGGTAATTTAGCAACTTGGTGAGACCCCACCTCAAAATTAACTTTTTTTAAAGCTGGGAAATATAGCTCAGAGTGAAGACTCTGGGCTCAGTCCCCAGTCACACACACACAGGCTTGAAAAGAGTACATGGATAGCAGGAGATTTCAGAAAAGGGACCTAGAATCAGTGAGTTGCAGAGATGTAAAGCCTGAAGAAGCATTTTCATTACTAAGTTGGTGATGGCCCAAGTCAGAATGCAGATTTTTTTCAAATTTTAACTTAGTACTTGTTCACGAACATCTCGTGATTGTTTTAACTAGTACTAGAATGATTATGCTGCAGTTCAAAACATAAAAATTAAAAACGCTACAAATAGTAAGCCATGATGACGAAGTTTTATTTCCTGTTCTTGTAACATGTCTACCACTGCTTGGCAGAAACTTCTGCTCCTCATCGTCCTAGAGCTGCCGGACAGTGCCACTGCCACCATGTCGAGCCCTGCTGGTCACCACGCAGGGGAGAGAGCTCTTCTGTGGAGCTGTGTTCTAGCGATTACGTGACCTGGCCACAGGGACACAGACCAGCTCCACTCACCCCTCCGTCATCACGTGCCCCCACCAGCTTCAAGGGCATCCGCCACACGCCCAGGTTAGAAACCAGAAATGTGGATCCTTCCTACCACTGGTAACGGGTAGAGGCTGAGCAGAAATTCCAGCAGCTTTACCAAGCCTCTGCCTGGGCACCATCGGATCTCCAGGAATAAAGGGTAAAAGTCCTACTAAGACCCAAGCTGTGCATTAGCCCACACTGCTGTCCTCATTTTGGGGTTCTACCCTAACCATCATTTGAGCCCATCGCTTCCTTTCGGCAGGCAGTTCAGAATCCTCACTGTCTGCGCTGATTACAGAACCCGCCGGGCAGATACACTGCGCCCGAGTAATCAGCTCAACTGGCACCCGCGGGCTTGGTAATTTCGGAGCAAGTTTTACTACAGTGGAAGACAGCTTCAACTAGGATTTGAAGTTGAATACCTGTAGCGATGGGGCTGCAGGCGCCTTCAGGAGACAGGTAACCTAATGGTGCAAAGAGGCCAGGTACGAGAGGCCAGAGGTGCTGAAGGCCACGCTGAGCTGCGAACACGGCCTACCCGAAAGAGTGGAGTATCTGTTCTGGATTCTTACAGAAAATCTTGGTTTTGAATTTGGCTACCAAAAAAAAAAAAAATGGAAAATGCATTTTAAAAATTATACCATAAGCTTAAAACCATACCTTATTGCACCCAATAAAACATATCTATGAGCAAAAGTTCACCCGCAGGCTACCGGTTTGCACCCTCGACTGGAAAGTTTGAGTTATCAATGGAGATCCCATGGGGCTGAGCGTTCCTGCTGGGTTCCGCGCTCCCGCCAGGGCCTCTGCCTCAGGGTTAATGAGGAAGGCGGATTTGAAGCCACAGGCTGCAAGCAAGGATGCGGTGCTGGTTTGGGGCAGGGAGAAAAATGCATAAACTGTGTGTGGGGCCTCCCTTCACGAACTAACAGTTCTTCCCAACAAGTATGCCCTGAACTATCGAAAGGACGCTTTTCAGTAATAGCTAGGATATCCCTTCAAACGCAGGGCAAACTGCAGCACCATTTGCACGTGACACAGGGTTCATCACCCAGGCTCAGGATTACCAGGACTATTGCGTGGCTTCTGCCTCCTCCTGTGGACCTTCTCATGCGTCAGTTCCAAGCTGCTTCTCAGAAGAGATGGATGCAGAGCTTCGTAGTGGCAGGACAGAGACCATGGAGCCAAATCCACCCTTCCCACGCTGCGTCACTTAACTCCTCTGTGCTTCAATTTCCTTATCAGAAAAAGGGGGGATAGTGTCCATGGTAATAAGCAGCCTTGGATTTGCCAGGAGGAGCAAATGAGTCAATCATGCACGGAAAGTGTTTGCAATTATGACTGGCTTTAAGTAAACACCCAGTGAAAGTATTTTAAATTGTTCCCTAACACTTTCTTATTAACTCTGGGAATGTCCTGTGGTGTTACACTTCGCAGCAAGAAAACGTTTTCATCCCCCCCTCCACCCCCAACAAGCACCATCTTTGACAGCTATTCTTTAAATGTCACTTGAAGTCTTTCAAAGCAGAAGAACAGGAAGTCTGTGGAACTGCAGTCCTTGCTAGGGTGGCCTTCCTTTTCTGGGACTTTCATTTCCACTTCACAATGTGGTTCTGGTGAGAATGCTTCTTGGAGAATGCAGATCTTTCTCCCCTTTCCCATACCCTAGTCCTCTGCAGACACGTTCAAACCCACTTGAGCAACTCTGGCCAATCAGTTAGCAAAGCAAACAGTGATTTCTTCACAGGGGAAGCCTGGGGTCTGTGTGGTGTTTTGACCATCTGCAGCCATGGCAACAAGAGATGAAGCGTGTGGGTCACTGGAATGCTTTTAACTCATGCTTCCTGTGGCAGAGACTACTAATTGCTTCTCGGTGGCCTTTCTCCCTTTCTTTTTAAAGAAAGTTTTAGCCCAGCACATCACTGCCCTACTAAAACACTTTCTTCACAGCTTACTGTTGCCATGCGAGAGTTCTGGCTCAAGAGCTGTCACCAGGAATGCTGTGTGTGCCTTCAACAGTTCTTAAACAGAGAGCCCCAATCTTTCCTTCAACCTTCCTTTTGCTGTGATGTCTCACTGTGAATATAATGGTTGGAACTTAGGCAGTTATTTCGTTTTATTCTATTTTATTTTCAGCAGTTATTTTAGATTATGAAGCTTAGGATAGCAATTCTCAAAGTGTAGGCTGAGAACACAGAGAGAAAAAAAGCAGTGTTCATAAGATTCATAGGACACTGCCTTTCCAGTCACATATATACAGGAAGCTAGAATTTTCTACACACATTCCCACCAATACAATACATTACAACAGACTGCACACAGTGGCAGATATGAGATTTAAATTATTCTCTATTCAGCCAGATGGGGATTTGTTAAAACATGAAAAAAGTTACTCTTCTCGCTGGTTTTTTGTTGTTGTTGCTTTAGAAAATATAATTACTTTTCATAAACTTGTGTTACTGTTAACACGCAATAGATTTAGTATTATTTTAAATGAGTTCAATAAATATGTAAAAAGATTCTGAGTTGTAATTTCTAAAATGATAATCCACATAATGAAAAATTTGTTCAGGTAGGCTCAATAATTTTTTAAGGATGTGAAAGTATCCTGAGAATAAAAGGCTTGAAAGATGGTCTAGTCCCACACTCCAGGAATAAGGCAGAAATGAGCTACAAAACCTGAGTTAATATCAACTCTTCTTTTTTGTGAGCAAAAATTAAACACCTAAAATCCATAAGTCTGTATCTTTGGAGGTGTTTCTGTTATGTAAAGCCAGACTAACTTTTTTTTTTTAAACAACTACAGCTCTACCTTCTGTAATCTGGAATCAGACCATGGCTAAGAGCACAAAAAAATGATTGAAAGCTGAAAGTGTTTGGTGGAATCCTCTCCCGAGAGCCCTGGTTTAAACAGGACCACGTGACACACCAGTCCTGGTCCCTTCTGTGTGTCTGGGCTGCCACAGACAGACATCTCGCTGTAGGTTTGCAGAAGCCCTGCATGCATGAGTGCCTCCTGAGCCCAGACCCAGTGTGAAGGTAATAGACTTGCCCTGTAGCCTGGACCTGGGCTAGGCAAGTTGGGGACGTGGACACGTGGGGACGGGGAGATCCTGGAATGGCTGAAGACAAGGCTGAGTCAGATGGTTGCCAGGATTCCCCTGGTGGAGTCCCAGAATGGGGCCGTGTGGGTTGGAGCGAAGGCCATGCCAGAGGCAATGCCACCCTCAGTCTCCCAGGCACCTCCTCTGTGCTTTCTGTCTTCACAAAGACACACTGAAAACCCAATTACTGGACACTGCTGGGAGGTAAGAGACGCAGAGTCCAGACCTGTGGGAAAGTGGGGCAGAGAGGAGAGGCCGCCCTCCTAGTCTGACACGCACCTAAGGAGAATTTGGAGACATGGCTAGCAAATGTCCCGGAAGGGGAAACCTACTTTCTGTCCCCAAAGGAGAGGCACTGATCTGCCATGGGAAGCACACACAATGCCACTCTCTAACAGAAGCTGAGATCAAAGGGGCTGGACTTCCTGCAATTCACAGCCTTTCACCCATTATGTCTGCAGTCAACTCATTGCTGGATTTAAGCCCGGTTTTTGTTGAACACTCAGTAGAGCCAGAATCAATTTTTTTTTCTGTATTTGCAAGTCTATTTGAAGTACTATATTTTAAATTAAAACTCTCCTGAGAATAATATAGCCAATTTGCTTGTTTTGTGACTCACCTTAAAATGCATCTAATAACTGTTTCCACCCTGTATAATTTTTCTTTGTTCATTTTGCTGTAAAGAAATGAAGGGCTGGGGATCTAGCTCAGTGGTCTAAGTGCCTGCCTGGCAAGCGCAAGGTTGTGAGTTCAATCTCCGGTGCAGCAAAAAAAAAAAAAAAAAAAAGAAATGACTGCCTACCCAGCTCACCAGCCTGGCCCAGCACCCATCCTGCTGGATCCTGTTTCCAGCACCCAAAGGATTCCCAGACACAACTCCAGAGGTCCTCAGAATGTCTAACGACCATAAGCAAATTATTTACAAGAGATTACTTAAATCGGACAGTAGTCAGAATTCAACACTCAAGCGTAGTAAGTTTAATTGATCAAGAGCTGTTTTTCCAAATTATATAGTAAACTGAAAGAGCACACCAGTGGGAAGATGTCTGAATTGCTTGGTTGCAAGAATGCACAGTACTTTTAAAATGCGTTTAGATTATTGATTTCCTCAGCAATCTCCCTGTAAAGAGGCTGCTTTGTCCCCACTGAAATGGAGCCATCACACAGGGCCATGGTGTGCATCACAAAGGCATCTCTGAAGAACTCAGCTGGAGACATGATTCCTGGTCAACACTGGACGCTGCCCTCCAGGGTGTGCAGACCCCAGAACCGGGGAGGCACTGCTGTATTCTCCTCCAGCTTCTGTGCTGATGACCAGAAGATGATGCATGCAGTGTTAGGGCTTCCTAATCAAGCACCCCCAGTAGACCCTGTAATGTGTGGGACACAGAGGTTGTGGATAGCAGAGATGAAGTGGGGTGTGTGTGTGTGGTGGGTCCAGGTTCTCCTGTGTTGTGCAGCAGGTTGAAGCAGCAGGACTTCTGGGTTAAATAAGGGCTGCCCATGTCCCCCTACACACATGCCCTTAGAAAGAACTTCAAAATAAATGGCCACCTTGGAGTGGGCTTTCCACTGCTAAGTGAGGGACTGAAAAAGTCATAGTAACAATGTTTGTAATCCAAGAAGAAACGCAGATGCTAACTCTTAGACGTGAGGAGGTGGAAGTCCAGAGAGGATCGATGACTTGCCCGATGCCGTGAAGCTGCTTGGTGTTAGCAGAGCCAGCCTAGCGCCCACTTCTCAGGGCTCACGGCTAGGACTCATTTCCCCATGCGGACGAAAACAACACCATGAAGGGATTCTGAGCACACAGGTTGTATGTCCTACAACGCTAAACATCATTTATTAAAACCATCAGTGGATTTATTTCCCCAGCTAACTTGTAAGCCATTTGAAGTAGGAACTTGGTATAATTCATATTTGCTTCCCCTGAGCCTGCACCCAGAACCTTACACCAGGAGGCTCTCGATGACATGGGAAGAAAGTTCACATTCGTTTTGAATCTGTCCAGATCATTTTCATATCAAGCTATAGACTTGGAGAAATGCATTAGTTAGGGTGCAGCCAAAGAAGCAGAAAGCTCTCGACACCTTTGCAGGGATCCTCAAATAGAGAAAGTGGCTGCACAGTAGGGAAGGGCTGGGCGGATGCGCAGCATGGTGAGAGGCCTGAGGGCTTGTTAATAACAGAAAGCTGCAGGGAAACTGGGGGAAGTGGGGTTCTGGGGTGTGTGATGCAAAAACCCAAGAAGAACAGTCATGGTGGAGATGGACCCCAAGCTGGCAATCCCACAAACAGAGTGGGGCATGAGGAAAAATACTCTGACTTCTCCCCTCCTGCTTCTACTCATTCTCAGTAAAGGGAGATGGTTAGATGGAGATGATCGTGGGAGCCTGGCCCACTCTGACAGGACGTGTGGCTGTTCGTTCATCCTAGGTGTAACAGAGATCCTTCAAGGCCATTCACTGCTGGGCATGGTGGTGCCCTTGGGAAGCTGAGGCAGGAGAATAACCATGAATCCAAAGCTAGTCTGGATCACAGAGTGAGTTCAAGGCCAGTCTGAACTACATAGGGAGACTGTCTCTAAAAGGTCATTTACTTGCCTTTGTGCTAATTCAGTCTTCACCAAATAGTCCTAAAACCTCCAACCATGGTTCTGCTTCCCTGCAGTTATCCCAACCAAAAGGACAAACTTTTCTTTGATAACTGGACAAGAAATCCAGGAAAAAGTTAATCTAAGTTACTGAAATGTGGCAATTCAGGACTTCACTTCTCTGTAAATTAAGAACGAGGAACCTAAAACGTTTTTGATTGCTCTAAGTTATGCATATATTCCAGCATTAGCAGGTGGGACTCTTGTGTCAGTGGGGGAAGATGGCTCGGATAATCTGCCAGCAAAAGCTGTGGAGTTGGGGAGACCATTTCATAAGTTCAACGCTGGAACTTTTTTACATCTACACCTTTCTGTTCTCCTTTTTAAAGAAAAAGAGAGATGTTGGCCCAGATACCCTGGCCTAGAATTAGGAAGAAAATGCAGAAATATGGGGAGAGAGGTGTAAAGCTCCTTTCAGCTGAGTCCCTACCTCTTCCTGTCCTTCACAGTCCTGGTCCTTGTACCTGAGAATGAGCTTCCAGAAGGAACTTGCTTTACTGCAAAGTGATCTTATACAAGCACAGTTAAATTTGTGGATCTCAACAGTTGTAGCAGAAGCTGACAGATTCTGACACTGAGGGAAAAAGTGCTGCAGGGTAGATAAAACTGAGATTAGCATCTCTTTGGGACAAGATGCCCCTGCTCCCCAAGTCTGGCCAATACCCACACTACATTGGCATGAGGAAGATGCTATCAAGAAACTATTTCCCTTGCTCTTAGGAGTGATACTGGGGAAGGAGAACAGGTTCAATTTTGGGAAATGCATTTAGAAGTTGTTAGGGTTTTCTGGCACAATAGAGAGGCAAAAAGAAAGAAAAAGAATGCCTTTATTGAGGATGTGGAGAGGCATGCACAACTCATGGGGCTGGACTCTCTCTGCTGCTGCATACAGAGGGGGCTGAAGGTTATGTGACCTCTGACTGGAAGTGGTGCTTGGGGCAGGCATTGATGACATGTGAGGAACTGATTGGAATTCTCTTCATGCACACGGGAAAGGAAAGAGGAAGCTGTAATCAGGTCTGAAGGGGAAGGAGGAGGAAGCGCTCATCAGGGAAAGTGTCATTTTTGCTTTGGTCTTCTGCTATGGTAGACCTCCCCCAATAGCCAGTAATTTATACTAGGGCAGAAACCTTCCAGAAGTGTGTAAGGGTGAAGTGTTGATGATGTTTGAAATTTATTTTTAAATGATTCAGCAAATGTATAAAATAAATCCATAAAAACCTATACATGTGCATATAGAAGCATACAAGGATATACACATATATAAACACAGATGGTTAAATGTTTCAAATATGAAAAATGTTAATAATTAGTAAATCTATGCAGTGAGTAGAAAAATGTTTTGTTCTTTCCAAGTTTTTACATTTGAGGGTTTTGTGATAAAAATCAGGGGAAAAAATAACTGCTCTCCATTTGGTAGTTCTAATTTTATCAACAATTAATATGAAATTATTTTATTATAAAATGTATATCACACTTGAATTTGACAAATTTGAACCAATTACCGACAGTGTGAGTGAGATAGAAAACTGACTTTCTAAATCTGATGAGCTTGAATAACCAAACTCTTAACTAGAAATGAACAAGTTGATGAGACCGCGTAATACACTATGACATCCCAACTGATTTATGATTTGGGTCAAAAATCTCCCCCAAAGGGCTTGTGTGGGGCTTCCAGGAGGGTGCAGAGCTCATCAATGGGTCAATGCATTGGTGAGTTCATAGCTGAATGTGCTATCGGGAGGGGAGCCACTTGGAGGAAGTGGGTGCCTGCGAGTGTGTCATTGAAGGCTGTGTCTGTCCTCTGTCACGGAGGTTAGCAGCTCCCCTTTGCAATGCCATTCTGCTGTGACATTCCTGCCTTAGAGCCAGCCAGCTGTGAACTAAAACCACAAGTCCAAACAAAACTTTTCTCTTTTAAGTTGTATTTATGCCAGGACTTCATCCCGGCACTGGAAAGGAGGCTGGTACGTATCTAATAGAAGTATCTATAACATCGTCTTTGAGACAGGGTAGCGTGCTCAGCTGTTTGCTCATTCACTCAGCCCTCAGGCACCTGCACTGAGCACTGAGCTTGGGGCATAGGCACAGTCTGCTCCCAAGAATTTTCTAGACCTTGGAGGATATGAACACGGGAGCAAATGTGGACGGTGGAGTAGGACCAGGCTGAAGATTCAAGGAAGCACAAGGACAAGAGGTTGAACAGAGAAAGCCAGCCCTCAGTGAAGGGCCAGAAGGTAGAATTTAAAAGACAGCATAAGAGTCAGGGTGCTGGCAAGAAAGGCACGGCACCCACAAGAGGCGATAACGGAGGAACGGCTTAGACAAGGGTGGGCAGGGTAAAGAAAGACAAAAACAGGTGGTGAAGCTGCTAACCGTAGACCCATTACTATCCCAGGCCTAAAAGGGGCAAAAGAACTCAGAGAACTCATTTGTGGCTTTCAGTGGAAGGATGTGGTCAAACTGCAGTGACCCAACAGGGAGGGAGCCCAGGGGTAGGCACCTGACCCTGACCTCCAGCCCGTGTTTCCTACAGATGCCTTCCACTGGCTGAGCCCAGGGGACCTAGGGAGCCAGAGGGCTTGTGTGAGTCAGTCCCTCTGCCAGAGGGGGCAGAGGGCAGGGCAATAAAGGTCAGGGTAAGTAGTGTTTTTCCGCAGCGCCTAGTGGTGGAGATGGACCTGGAAACTGGATAGGGAAAAGGAAGCAGAGAAGTGTCCCCTATGGGAATGCAAAGGATGTGCTGACCAGGACCAGCATGACAACAATCAGAAAGCAACGTGCATACTCAGGAGTTGCAAGATTCTTGGAGTTTAACCTATGCTACCAATAGAAGAAAGGAATTTGTCGTCTCTCTCTCTCTCTCTCCTGCCCTCCCTCCCCTTTCCTCTCTCATTTACTCTCCCTTAGGTTATCTTTTAACATTTGGGCACTATTATGTATGTAAAAATAGAGTTTTAAATTCCTCTAAGACTGGGAGCACCATTCTCTTCAAATTTTTTTTGCCCTGGGATGATTGAATTTGTGTTCCTATGACTGCGTCTTATGTTCCTCCTGGATTTTAAGCTTCCTGAAGGCTGCAATAAATGCTTTGCATATTGTAAATTATGATAGATATTTAATGACTGATTCATAGGCAGGTTAAGACTTGCATTCCTGTTCTTTCATCAGAGAGAAACATAGACAGCTCTGTGAGAACTAGCTGTGATCAACCCTAATACTAATAGATTGAAGATTAATTATAAATAAAGTGATCTTACGCAATGTTGTCCAATCTGTTTAAATATGAAGAATTTTCCCTGTGTGTAGAGTATCTTTAGAGTCCACATACTAATAGGGTTAATATGCACTACTTAAATAAAGTTGTCCTGAATTCATATGTTTATAATTTATTAATCAAAGCATCCACATTCATTCAAAAATAGTTGAATGTATTATTCAGTAATTATCTGATGCTTAGAGTCAACTTGAATCTTAGAAACCTTTACAATAAGTTTGTAGTTAAGAATCTTCCAGATAACTGTGACAGGTACTCTGTTCAAGTTTACATAAGCAAAAAGGACATTAATTAATTAATGAGGCATTCAAGTAGGGATACCAATTTTAAATAAGACCCTATCCAGACATTCAAATGATACCACTCCCTTCTCACCCTCTGTCCATCTTTGAATTGGCTTTCTTTCCTGCTGGCTTCACCGTCCAGCTGGTTTTCTGTTGCTGGTGGCAGGAAATTCGGTGAAAGCTCTATTCTTACAGCCAGTGAGCAGAGAAAAAGAGAAAAACCTTATTTTCGCTGTTTCAACATCTGTCAATGATTGTGGGCTTACATTGTCACTGAGTTCAGTGGTCACTCTTATCCCAAAATAGCATCCAGGGAGAAGAATCCTTGATTTGTCAGCAAAGATAAGTGACCATTGTGTGAGGGTGGGGAGGGGTTGGCACATAGCGAGGGCTTGATCACTCACAAATGGCAAAAGTGCTAGATAGACTGAAAAGTAGCAGGTAGTTGTTACTGCAATTCAGAGATTGTGCATAATTCTCTCCTTCCTTTTCCAAATTTATGCAGGTTTCATGAACATCCACTATACTCCAGGTACTATTAGAAAATACACTAGTGAATGATGAACCCTAGGAGCATTTTATAATCTCTTACTTGGCTATTGTTTGGAGCAATTTATATAGCCCTCCCAAAATAACATAACCTGTATAATAATTCTATTATTTGTTTTATATTTCCTGTGTACACCTGTGTTTGCCCAATAGTTATTGAACAATTAAAATATGCTACAAAAATGAATGTGAATCTAAGACCCAAAATGATTTTTGTTTTTATCAACATCCAAATAAAAAAATTCTTTATTCTAAAACAATGAATAACATTGTAGTCACACAAAATAAATGTTCATGTATACAGTTTTCTATTGATATATTCTATTGCGCTATTGCAGAAGAAATAACACAATTTGTACTAAAAGGAAAGAGAAGAAAGTAATCATTATGTCCGTTTTTAGTAAACATGTTTTTAAAAAATCCTCAATTTCTTATACTATAAAATATTTAAGAGTTTATTTTTAGTCTTCAATAACTACTTTGTACCTTTATTATAGTCATGAGAAAGTTTTAAAACAGTTTTCTGTACAACTATGAATTGCATAGCTTGTTCATAAGAATGGGTTATAATCTTTGAATTTTAATGTCTTAATACACTTTTTGAATTTATAGAAAAAATTGTACTCTGTTGACCTTTTTAATATTCTGTTTTCTCATTGGCCACCTATCCTCAACCTTCTTTCATATTTGTTGGAATTATCAGAGCAGGAGGAGGTGTGGAAATGCCAGCCAGTCAGAAAGCAGAATATTAAAAAGGTCAGCATCATACAGTTTTCTGCTATAATTCATAAAGACATTAAACATTCAATATTTCATCTTGGGACCAAGATTGTAATGAGAACAGAAAATGGCACAACACTAATTCATCTTCATGACAAATATTGTAATGAGAAAGGAAATATACATGCTACAAATATTTGATTGCCATTTAAAAGATATCTTATATCCTTTATAATGTAATGAGAGTAAATTTATACTTCCTGAAGTTGACTCCTCTCACTAAGTACTCATTGCCTTTTAAACTTAACAGAACTCACTTGGGACTATACTGAAATTAGGTGAATCCCCAAGAGGATTATTAATATCACCAGGTTAAAAGAAATAAATATAAAAGACATTCATTATAAAAACATGAATGAATTGAAGTTCAATTTTGGCTAATATTTCACTGTTGGGAAAGCAGTTGAACTAATTATAATTTTCTCACCAAGTTAAATGGTTATGCCCTCACTACTTTTATATCAAGGTAGCCCCAAAATAAAATAAGGTTCTTCAGTGACCGTCTTCCCTGTGATAAAAGGTTAATTATAGCTCATGTTTTCAGACGTGGAGAGAACCCAGGGCGCGAACGAGCTCGAATGGGGTCAAAGCCCCCATGTGTTTCACACGGTCTTGCACCTCCATTCTCCTGTCTTCTTTCCTTTTTCTCACGTGAGGTGGGAAGCAAGAGAACCTGAGTCTTGTGGACTCCGAATCCAACTTGGACGATTCTCCCGAAGGCATCGATGCAGAAACCTGGGCAGGACTCAGGGACCTGCAGCCAGAGATTGCAATGGCAGAATCACATGGTGCCTCCAGGCAGAAGGACGAGGAGAAAAACAGTTCCCGGAG
>RJWT010021984.1:0-17120 GCA_004365215.1 Cuniculus paca
TCAGTTACTGAGGATCCACCGTCAGTAGGTTTCTCACAGAAATTGACATTTCTGTTTAAAAAGAAGACCCACAAGTGATTCAGTTTCACAGACAGGGCGACACCCACTAACATAGGATGGGAAATATAAAAGGCACAAAAATAAGCCTAGAGAAAGGTATTAGGAACAGTATTTAAATTCTGTCATCGATTCTGGACTCCATCTCTATGTTTCAAGTTTACCACTGGAGTTGGTACATGGACATAATGCACCTTAATTCCTTTTTTCATGCCCTTTCCCTCCCTTCCTTCTCCATTACCTCCATTTCTTGATACGTTTCCAATTTGATAAAGACCTGTCTCCCTACTTCCTATTATCTATCTTTTATTTTGCTCTTTATTTGTAACTTGGGTTTCTCATATAAGAAAAACCATGCAATATTTAAGTGTGAATGTCTACTTTATTTCACTTAACATTATGGTTTCAAGGTGCATCCATTTTCCTACAAATGACTCAAGTTTATGAGTCATTCTTTATGGCAGAGTAGTACTCCACAGCATGTAAATACCACATTTTCTTTATCCAGACATACATACAGGATGTTGTTGACAGACATACAGGATGCTTCCAAGATTTAGCTACCATGAATTGTGCTGCTATAAATATGGGTATTCGCGTGTTACTGCAAAACAATGTCTCTGACTCTTCTGGGTAGATATCTAGAATAGGAATAGCTAAATCAAATGAAATTTCTACTTTTAGTTTTTGAGGAATCTCCATGTTGTTCTACACAGGATTTGTGCTAGTTCATATTCACACCAAAATGTAGAAGGCTCCTTTTCCCCTGCAGCCTGGCCAGCATTAGTTTTTATCTGGTTTCTTGATAATGAACTTTCCTTCTGGGGTAAGACGGAATCTCAGTATTGTTTTCATTTGCATTTCTTTAACAGTTAGAGATGTTCAGCGTTTCTTCATATGTTTATAGGTCATTTGTACTTCTGTGAGGTATCTGTGCATTTCACTTGCCTAATTTTGATTGGGTCTTTTATTTTAGGGGTCTAGTTTTTTAGTTCTTCATCTATTTTGGATATTAGTACTCTCTGAGGAAGAGCTGGCAAAATTTTTTCCTCATTTTGTAGGTTGTCTTTTCTCTCTGTAGTGGGAATTCCTCTATACATAATTTGAAAGGATTCTCAATGATTAAAAAACTCGAAGGGTAACGAAAGCAGAGAAAGGTGTTCAGAAGCTAACAATACTATCAATGCATGGTTTTGATTTTACTAATTCATGCAAAAATTGAAAATTCACAAGCACTATTTAGTATATCAAAAAGAATAATTTAATATTTAAGCAGAATACACCCAGTAAAGCAACATGCCTGAAACTATTTCTCTTTTCTTTTTCTTTTCTTTTCTTTTTTCTTTTCTTTTCTTTTCTTTCTTTTCTTTTCTTTTCTTTTCTTTTCTTTTTTCCTTTTCTTTTCTTTTTTTTCTTTTCTTTTCTTTTCTTTTCTTTTCTTCTCTTTGTCTTTTTAAGACAGTATTTCACTACATAGTCCAGGTTCACCTTGAACTCACTTTGTAGCCCAGGTTGGCCTAGAACTCACAATAATCCCCTTGCCTCAGCCTCTGGAGTGCTGGGATTATAGGCATGTGCCTGGTGAAACTGTTTCATTTTATTAAAAAAAAAAAGTAAAACCAAATTTTTGCATTCACAAAACAATTGCTTAGTGACTTATTTATTATTTTATTTACCTTATTAGGACCCAAACCCAGGTCAAAATGTATTTCCCTGCTCTTTTATATGAATAAGAACCATGTGATCTATCACCTACGGAGACACTTTAGAGAGAAAAAAGCGAGTCATTAATCAATGATAATGCTGATGGAAAGTGATTGCCACAGGATCGTGAGGATGAACGACTGCTGTGTCTGTGTAAAGCTTGAGTGCAGCCTGGAAGGGCTCACTGCTGGAAGCTCTGCTCCCCAGGCAAAGTGCCGGGGTGGACTCTGTGGCAGCCCTGGTGTGAAGGAACCGGGTCGCTGGGAGAGCTGCTGTTGGAAGGGATTAACGCTGCTCTGGCAAGTGAGTGAGTTCTCACGAGAATAGGCTGTTAGGACACAGGGAGCCTGACCCCTGAATCCTCCTGGCTTCCTGTCGTGCCATGTGATCTCTTCCACATGTGGCTCCGTCACTGTGATGCTATGCATCATGAGAGCCTCGCCAGAGGCCAGCAGAAGCTAGTGCTCCAGAAGTCATGCTTTTGGACCTCTAGGATGATGAGCTTACAGATGACCCAGCCCTGAGTATTTGATTATGAAAACGGAAAATGAATGAGTATAATGTTCATAGCACTGTGAAGTTCAGAGTTATCAATCCATTTTCATGTAAGTCAGGCCCTCTAATTCACTAAAGTCCTTAACACTCCCCAGTGCTCACCTTTTTGTCGCCTATCTAATATATCTTACACACAGGTAGAAAGGAGATGTTAAAATCAATTCCTTTATAACTAAACCGATGTGTATATGTGTGTATTTGTATATGTATGCATATAAATTTTAATCTATTCATACTTTTGTTTTCCCATACAATTGATTATCTTCTTTCTTTGCCTCATCACAAAAATTCTGACTCTTCCTCTAAATCCCCAATTCAAAAATCTGTCACCAGGAAAACATAATTCCAGTCCAGAAATGAGGTTAACATGATTTTCCTTAGGTATAACAAAAACTAAAACATTTCTGTGACTGGTATACAAAGAGAACCACAAACAAATAGCAATCAATACTTCTGCCAGATTCTGCTAGCTGACCTATACTGTACTGTATTCTGTGAGCTAATGAAATTCCAGCTTTACTAAATGTATTTATGGTAAAAGAGATGAAGTATTATTAACAAAAGAGCTAGTTTGGTATATTCATAGTGTACACAGCACTGTTACAGCTGTCGTTTTACTATGACCTGCCTCCAATTTTGGAGTACAAGTCTCAAACTACAAACTCAAGAATAGGGATGAGAATAATGAATTATGGAAATCAGAACTAATTGTTCTTTTAAAGGCTTGAAAGATTATTTTGTAAACGGAAAAATAAAAGCTTTTATTTTGTGGTTTGTGCAACACTGAGATGAATTACTCACGACCTTATGTAAACCAAAAGCTTGCACTGACCTGTTGAAACAGGAAAGCTCATCACCATGGCAACAGAGGACAAGTAAAATAGGTTTCTGCTGCAGTTATAAATAAGGTGGAGAAACCAGTGGACTTTTCCTCTCCAAATCTGTAATAGCGATGACACAGAAAATAAAAACCACCATTTTTCTGCCTATGGTTTTTCCTGTTATAAAACATATGTCAGTATTTGGATGAAAATCTCCATAGAGCCATATTGTGAGCTGCAGGGTGTGGGGGAAGGGAAGCTGAAGGATAGGAATTGGGAGGATGAAGAAGCATGAAAAAAATCCAAATGTTAGGGAGTGCTGCAGAATTTATTATTTCTCAGAAGCTTGCTACACTTAACTGCAATTCAGACTTGTACATTTCACAATATCCAAATACACAGATGTAAGATGGAAAAAAAATTCATCAAACCTTTCAAAGTGATATGCTCTATCTTTCTTTTAACTAGAGTAACACAGACATTAAGTGTAAGGTACCTGTAACTACGTGAATTTTACTCGGTACTGAAATTTGTCATAAAATGTATAAAAATATATATGGCTTCATAATATGAATCTATGTCAGAGCTTCATGGTCACTTGGGCTAATTTTGTTGATTCTGTTAAGTCTGAATTTTCAGCAATATCTTTCAAAAAAATCTCAACACCTTTCACCCAACACTTGGTGGCACTACTACTTCATAAGGCAAGTCTCTGCAATAGATTCCAAAATTTTCTGTTTTAAGAATTTGAAAAATACCTTGCCTGTCATTCCACAGTGCAATTCTTTAACTATAATGATTTGATGATGCTACCCAAGGCATTGATTAGTCTTCTGTCCCCCCATGGCCCTACTACTGCAGCCATTGAAAAAGATGGGTTGGTAAGAAGCACTACATTGTATCACATTAGGTTCTTAGAAATGAAAATCTGGAGAATAAATTATCATAGAAGAGTCACTGGGCTGATGGCTTGGGATCCCAACCGTCCAAGGGAATTTTCTGAAAGATGGAAGTGGTCTTTATTCGTGCTGTGACAAGCAGCTATCAGCCACACAGACCTGTTGAAACTTGAAAATCTGATAGAATAGAAAATCTGAATTTAAAAAACTAACTACTGCAACTTAAATTTTTAAGAGTAACAAGTGGCTCAAGGCTACCAGCTTGGCTCACATCCCTCTTACTGGGTGCCACACGTAGCTCTCCAGGCTCTTGGCTCAAGAGAGTTGACTTCTGGTGCAGAAAATGGTGTGGAGTGGAAGGAAAGTGATAGCGACGCCCTTTGTTCCTGTTACAGAGGGAAACAGAGCAAAATGAAATCAAAGAATCTCACAAAAGCAGCTTAAGAGCCTTCCCACTCACACCTCGGGAGAGGCAGAGCGTTTTCCTTGTAGTGACGTATAAACTGACTAGGTTTGCGAGTTTTGTTTTTCACCTGCATGGGAGTCAAGAGAAACACATTTCACATGAGTCCCTTCGCACTGTGTAAATCTAAAGGCACCCCATGGATCCCCTACCCACTCAGTCCTGTCTTCAGTGACCTTAAATAAAGGGCAAAATAGAAATTTTCCAAATTGGTTTTTCCTCATCCCACTGAAACCTGAACGGTCTGAAGAAATGGATGTTATTTATATAATGAGCTGCAACACGGAAGGAGATGATGTGGATGCAGTTTGTCGCCAGAAATCAGCGCATATTTGAAAGAGTAGTTCAGAAGCCCACACAGCCGCATAGACCACCCTTAATTCTAGAACTGATTCCACGCTTTATCTCCAAGGGGGTTTTGTCAAGTTTTAAAAATTTTGATACCGTCTTATCAGAAGTTGGGCTTTCCGATAAAGGAACTATTTTTTTTTTGCACATTTTTATTCCCTTTGGCCCATAATCATTTACTTTCATTTTTTCCCTAATGGCACAGAAATGAAAGAAATAGGAAAATTAAGATGTCACAAATGGGAATTCCTCTACTATAAAAAGCAAGATGCCAATAATGACCTACTAACAGTGACAATGCATTTACTCAACTGACAGACATGGATGTACAAGAATGATCACCAGAGTCGTAAGAATTCCAGTCCAGGGTCTACATTTAAGCCACTGTATTGCTGTGATAAATACTACGGCATTTCAAGAGTGACCCTACTGGAAATTTTGGTTATTTTTAAAAATCTTATTCTGTGGTTCTGTTACTTGCATTTATGAAAAAAAATCTTTCTGAAATAATATTATATTTTTTATTCATCTGCTTCCTGTTGCCTTCAGCTAGTCCAAATCTGTACTCAATTCCTACAAATCATATGCCAAGATTACTCCCCCACTTCCAACACATGAAAGTTTTTCTTTTTCTCTTCCATTTCCCTATAAATTATCGTTTCCTTTTGTAATCCATTTTTTGTCCAAATTGGTACAGAATGGACTTATCGATTTTACATCTTCAATATTGCTTCTCACAGGTTTACTAACATTTTCATTGATCATTTCGTGCTTTTATCATTTCCTCACATGTACATAAGAATCATCAAAATTTAAAATTCATAGATTGAGTGATATTTATTCATAGGTTGTATTTATTCATAGATTGAGTGGTTAAATTCCTTCTAAACCAGGGTTCAGATAAATTTTCAAAATTAAAGACAACATTTTACTTGTGTAAAAATATTTACCAGTCAGAGCCCAGAGAGCTGAAATCACATCAGCTGTTTCAATAAAGAGAATTAATATGGGGAATTGTTATCTAAGAATAAAGAGTAAAAATAAAATTCTAAGAGACTCATTAAGGTAGTAGTGTTATAGGAAACAGCCACAATCGCAAGTCCTCAGGGAAAGAAAATGATAAGAATTTAAATCTTAAAAGAGGGGCCCCTGGGAACAGAAACCAGGACCTCTCAGGAGGGTCGTATATGATGTCCCTGAATAGGAGGTAAAATGGAGCCAACTGAAAACGTGTTGAAAAATTGCTAATTAGATTCAGCTGTTGCCAGGTAGCTGCAACACAGCGGTGATGCTCACGGGAATTACAAACAGACAGAAAGGCCACATGAGGCAAACTAGGAGAAGCAGGCAGGAAGGAACAAATCTCTTTATCCTCCTCCAGGCTTGCAGCCTCCTTCTGATAACTTTTATAGGCAGAGCTAAACAGGAAGACAGTTGGCAGAGTAGAAATACCGTGGTCTAAATTCCAGCTCCAAAATCGACAAAGAGAAAGGAGAAAGATCACTTTCAAGGTGAAAGACAATGGCTTCATAATTATCATAGGTATACACATTTTTATGGGGAGAGCATCCATATTTTTATTAACTTTCTGAAAGAATGCGTCACCTGAAACAATTAAGATTCTTTTAGTAGTGGGACACATAATAGGGACTCCATGACAACAACACAGGTGAATTTCTCATTATTTTCCACTGTTTCTTCGACTCTTTGATTGCTAACACTTTCATCAACAAGACTTTTTAATGTGAATTTCAAAGCACTGTAATCTTCAAAACACACTAAGTATTAGATATAATATCAAAATGGCCTTGTCACTTTCTCATTGATGGGAATCAATAACCTACACTAGCAAAATAAAGCAGGAGAAGCTTATTTGAGATCACAGTCTCCAAAGTTCTAGTCCATGTTCAGCAGATTTAAAAACAGAGAAGTAGAAGAGCCCATCGTGAAAGAAAGCTCATCAGCCATTTTCATCAGGAATCTGAGGAAGAAGCAGGGAGATCCACCCAGGTCAGGCCCTCAGTAACCCACCTCTTCCAACCAGACTTCAACCAATTAACAGCAAGTTAGCAAAATTGTCCCCATGATTCCATCACTTTCCAAAAGCGCAGTGGATGGGAGCATGAGGCCTTTTGAAGACATTCTTCATCCAAGATACAATGTTAAAATAAAGCAAAACAACTACAAAATAAACCTGATTCACAACTTAATTTGATTTTCATGCCAAGATCTATGTACCTCTGAATGTCAAATCACTATTTTCATTGCAACAAAATCTATAACTTGTGTTTTGCATTCAAACATTATTTTTGGATTAGAAATATAAAAATACATTGAATCTATACCATGACTTAACACAGTTTAACATATTAAACTTTAAATTAGCAAATAAAAATACTCTGGTGTTTTCTACCTCATAATGCTTACACCTTTTTCTTTATAATTTCTGTTGTTATTCATGCTTATACAACCACTTGAGAATGTTGGAAATTCAGAGAGAGCCCTAAGGAAATAAAAGAAAAAAATCATGAAAAGAGTCTAGATTAAAGAGTTCAATCACTGGTACAATGATGCTTTATATTAACATCCAAGATGCTATAGGTATCTCAGACTTGATATTCCCCAAGTCCAATAGATTCTATGTAGCAGATTCACTTTCCACGTTCTAATGGAACCAAATATAGTATTGTGGAGTGTAAAGCAGACCTTTCTAGAAATAGCAATCCTCAGTACAGTAAGCATTTATGCTGTTGTGTTTGGAAGGATCCCATCCTAGGCAGATGCTGAACATTCTGAGAATGGGATTGCCATTAAGGAGAGAGCTGGCAGGAGTCAAAGTCTGTTTGGACTCAAGCAAATGAAGGCTTCATCATAGCTGGTCTCCAATCCCAAGGTAGGAATGCATCGTCGAAGAAAAGAACTAAAACAGAAATGCTGTCATGTTGATTAGAATCACTTCCCCCTGCCTTGCCTTTGTTGCCCACAATTGTTTTTGCTATTCTAGGTCTCTTCTGGCTTCAGATGAATTTTAGGAATGTTTTCTCTATTCCTTTAGGTACGCTAATGGTATTTTGTTTGGAATTGCATTAAATCTGTGGACCAAGTCTAACAATGTGTTTCCGATGTCAAAATCCATATCCAGTGCCTTGAATGACTGAGTACAGACTAAATTACAAAATTTTGCTTTAATGTTTTTGAGTTACTCTGATCAACAAGACAGAATTTCTGTTTTGGTTTTTTCTTCTATGGTTAGTTCCTACCTTGGAATTGAAGACCTGAGATGATAAAGCCCCTATTTGTTTGAATTCAAGCAGACTTTTTGACTCCTGCCAGCTTTCTCCTTAACAGCAATCTTATAACAATCCCTGACTTGAAATTATACTACAGAGCTACTGTAACACAATTAACACGGCACTGGTAAAAAAAAAAAAATAGGCCTGAGGATCAGTGGAAGAGAACAAGAGATTCAGACACAACTCCAAACATACTCAGCCGTCTTATCTTTGGCAAAGGGGTCAAACATGTTCACTGGAAGGAAGATAGCCTCTTTAATAAATGATGCTAGAAAAGCTGGTTTTCCACAAACCTATAAAGAACTGAAAAAATTCAGATCTGCAAATTCAAAGATCCAATCCAAAAATAGGCACCTGAGATGAATAGACACTTCTCAGAGGAGGAAATACTAATGAAAAATGAATATATGAAAAAATATTCAACATCATAGGTCATTCATGAGATGCAAATTAAAACAACACTGAGATTCCATCTCACCCTAGAAAGAATGGCCAGGATCAAGAAATTGGCCAAAAGCAAATGGTGGAGGGGCTGTGGGGAAAAAGGAACCTTTTTCCATTGTTGGTGGGAGTGTGGAATAGTGCAACCCCTGTGGAAATAAATGTGGAGATTCTTTAAAGAACTAGGACTAAACATTCCATTTGACCTAGCTATTTCCCTTCTTGTTACATTCCCAAAAGTATTAAAATCATCATACTACAGCAATATATGTGCACCCATGTTTATAACAGCACAGTTAGTAATAGCTGAATCTTAAAAACAACCCCAAAAAACCAAACGCCCAACAGCCAATGAACAGATTTAAAAAATATGGTTTTTTTATACTGTGAAATACCACTCAGTCACAAAGAAGGATAAACTGAGACATTTATAATTAAATGGATGGACATTGAGACCATACTCTTAAGTGAAGTAAATGGAACACATATGTGTAAATATCACATTGTCTCTCTGGCATAACAAACTGAAAGTGTAAATAAGAACAAAAATGTGTAATAGATATCATGAAATGGGAAGTAATTGTTCAAAGAGAAAAGGAATTGGGGGGAGGGAAAAATGAGAAAAAAAGGATAAAATGGAAACAAAGCTTTGTAAATAAGGAGGGGAAGAAGGGTTGAAGAGGGAGAGGGGAATGGGAAACAAAAAGAAGAACTAAGATATATCATGCACAGGTACAAATTCCCTACAATGAATGATCATTATGCATATCTAAATTGTACCAATAAACTCAATTATAAAAAATAGACTTACCTTCAGGTAACATTACATACAACTGGAGAAAGATGAAACCAATGGTCATAACTCAGAGCCATGGGAAAATAACACTGACAGATTGCTTTATATGTAAAATGCAGCACCTTGTAAACCAAATTGAGAAGTAAAACACAATAGAGATTAGAATTAGACTATTACTTAGGTTCGTTACATTTGGCGAACTCTGAAACTATTCCCCTACCTCACGGGTGGACTAATTCTGTGTGGACATCTTTTTCATCTATCATGTCTGAACCCCAAACGGTCTTCATATTGTAGATCCAGTGCATGGATTTTTTTTTTCGCCATGGCAATCCAATTTACAAGACCACAGAGAGCCCTGAAGCCAGGCATATGTTCCCTGCATCTTAGAATGCTCATTGCTTGGCACTGAACCTGGTTCTCTGCAGGCATCCATACAGTTCAGTGAATTTGTTGAATTTCAATCTGCTTTCCAAACAGATTCAATTGAATCAAACAAGTGAGAAGGTTCACTTGATCCTAGTGATTTCTTGTCACCCCAAGTAGTAGATCCAACCTACCAAATGCTATATTTGTAGGTTTAAAAATGATCAAATATTATTCTCTTTTACCTAGACTAGAAATGCCAAGTCTATTTCATCTACATGGTTTGTGTGCATCTCCATATGGGTGTAAGAAATATATGTGTATACATATGCATTTTCAGCATATACATACACATTTATATGTTTTATGCCCACTTAAATCTACATTTCAATAAATTATTTTCATGCCATTTCTATTTACTTTAGCAACCGATTTAGCACATAGTCAGTAATCAAATTAAAGTTTAAGAAACCAAAAAAGTTTTTAAAAAAAGAGGCAGCAATTCTCACTGGGCTTTAAACAAATATCATAAAGGCAACAGTTAATCTGCACTATTTTCAATCCAAAATATGGCACTTATTAAAACTTGTATGAGTTTGTAGAAACTGCAGATATCAGTGTTACTGATGTTTTATAAATTAACTACTGATGGAATATATTAACAAAAATAGTACTTTACAAGGAAAATACCAAACAAACTGAAAATAAAATTAAAATAACTAAATAATAGTAATAGATTTGAAATTCATTTTCTTTTCATTTTTAATAAGGAAAAATTGAATATTTAACCTGCCTATTGATGGTTCTTTTTGAAAATGCTATTCCCAAAAATCCATATTGTGAACCACTGATTGAAAGTCAAATATTCTTTCATTTAGGGAATATTGATTGACCATCTATCAAACAATTTTTTATGGTCTAAAGATAAAGTAGTAGGTAATACCAATTGGGTCCCTGCACTCTCTGAATTTCTATATCAATTTAGTTATTGAGTTAGTTTTACATGAATTGTATGAACTAAGTTCTGAAAATTGCAAACACTATAAAGGAAATAAACAGAGTTCCATAATACTGCACAAGAGCTGATAATAGCTTTCAGCCCAGAGAGCAGCAAAAGACCTAAGATAAGAAGAAATCTGGGCATATTTGAAAGCCTCTGTGTCAGAAGTATGGAAAGAAACTGGGATATACTGTGAGGTAAGGGTGGGGTGATAGCAAACAAAGTGGGCTTTGGATTTTATTCTAATACCAAGTCAAGGGAAAAATCAAGCAGCAGCATGATATGAATGCATGGATATTTCAAAATGGTACTCTACATTTTATTCAAAATAGTTTATAAGAAAATGAGGTGGATTTAAAGAGAAAACACACACATGTGATTTCAGAAGTTCTGGTGAAAGATATTTTGGCCCTTGATTATGTTCTGACAATGAGAAGAATTAATGTGGGCAAATGAAATATATTTTAGAGGTAAAACTATAAAATGGTTAATTCAGTGTGGAATTAAGAAAAACAAGTCAAGAATAATTCTTGAATTTTAAATCAAGTAGCTGTGTAAGATGGGAAACACTGTGAAATTGTAAATTTAGGTATTGGTAAAATAAGCGAAGATATCAGTAAGGAATTAAACATAGAAATCAGGAGTGCTGAAGTCTGGGCTGGAAGAAAATTGACAATTTCTTTGACAAATCAATAAAATGGGCAAGAAAATAGATATTAAGAAAAGGATGCTGTCCTCAACCTTGCTCTCAGTGTGGAGTAGCAAGTAATGTTATATCACAGGCACTTGAGAAAGAGATTATTGCACTAGTAATTGAAACAAGGAAGATGTATGACAGTAAAATCTGAGGAGTGCGATGTTTTAAGAAAAATGAAGGTTGACATCCGGCGGAAGGGCATCTCTATGGGAACAAAGTGGTGTCGTTGGCATTGAATCCATCAAGATAAAATGACCTTCACAAGAGCATTTCTGGCAGGACAGTGGGAAGGGGTTGGGCTGTGTGGATTGAAGAATGCGTAGAAGAGGTAAGAGAGGAGACTGAGTGTAGAGAAATCACTTGAGAATCTACACTCAGTAAGATTGTGCAGCATCCGGAGGGGAGCTCAGAGAGAAGAAAGGAACATCGACTCACTGGCCAGCAAAACATCCCTGTGACAACGTGGCCCGTGCTCACATTTTAACCGCCACATTATAATTTCCAATGTTTGTTCATACTTTTCTCTACAGAATCACAAATTTTATGTTAGCCACTTTCCTACCTTTAGGCCTCTTTTAATGAGCTGATGTCACTTCTGACTCATCTGATCGGATGCTCTCTCCTCTTCTATTGCTTATCTTGTTCTAAAGTTCAGCTGTCATCTTCCCTGAGCTAGGAACGCTTCCCTCTAATTCCTGTAAGTAGTGAGCATCTCCTAAGCCTTGAACTGTTCACTGCTTATCTGTTTTAAAGGTTAAAAACTGAAAAGAATTGTGCTCACAATTTGCATGAATTTCCAAATCCTACACTGTCAAAAACTACTCAACTGAAAGACAGGTGTGTGTGTGTGTGTGTGTGTGTGTGTGCTGGGGGGGATTAGGGTGTCCATTCACACCTGATAAAAAGGACCCAAACCCCACATTATCACTCATTTCCTTGCCCTAAAGCAACTTTGTAGGTGAACATCATTTTACCTTCATGAACTAAACAGGATCTTTCCCTCTATTACTTTAGACAATCTTGCTCTATGGTGAAGGGAGAGAGAAAAATAGAAGGGATATGAAGTAGACAGAGGCAACCACCTTTTCTTTAGAAATCCTAATTCATGTTATCTTGCAAACAAGGTAGAAAACAGAATGAGAGTTTTTTTCTAGATACATGAATGACACAGTAATTTAAAAAGGTGAAAAAGCATTTGCAGGGAGAAATACAAGTGGAATAATGTTTGTGCACTGTGCACCCCCAAAGCAGATTACTTCTGATAGTAATCTCAGCAAAATCCATTTAGCCATCTGTAGCCAAGAATATTGGTATGTCCTCCTGTCTTACTAAATAGTCAAGCGAAGGTCAGTCCAGTGAGAAAAAAACGAAGAGACACTATCTCATTCTGTTGATCACTCTGTCACCTTTCATTAACAGTTCTTGTATTATTCATTTAAAATACTGTAACATCTGATGTGTTTATCTTTGTCTAAACAAATATAAACTTATGAATTAAAAACTATTATTTTAGTGTTTATATAATTATTTTTGCTAATGTATTTTTATTTTCAAGGGTTCTGTACATTGAGCATTTGTATGGTACATCAACAGATTTGAAAGTTATAAATTTAACAATCATGTATTTGACCACTAAAAAGACACATTTATTCCCCTGGAATAATTTTCACTGTAGAGCTGGGTGACATTATGCTAGACTTAGTTGAGAGACAAACATCTAGATTGCATTTAATTCCCTAAAATCCCTTGAGGGAGCTAGTTATTTAACCTGCTCTGTTTTTGTGGACTAGTAGCTTAGTCATCCAGTAGAGATGTGTGGCCTGATGATGGACTCATCATATGCTCTCTAAAGTAAATTGAATATCCTGAGAAAGAAGTATAAAAACCTGGACTATTATAATTTCCTGCTCCACTGAGCTCATCTCTTTCTGGGTAGATAAGTTCATGTATCTGAATTAAAACCAGATAATTAAGACAGGTTTTTACAGTTAGTCTGTTGATTAATGGACCACTTTTAAAATGAAATTTAGAAATGCATTTCCCAAATCTTCAGCAGTCCACAGAATCCAAGGCTACAAGTTAGCCTTTGCTGTGCATAGAATCACACAAGACCTGTGAAGAAACCTTTCTTAGAATTATTAAATCAGAAAGATGTCTTCCATGGATACTCAAATGGGTCTATTTGCTTATTCTAATTTTGTGCATTTGCTCATGCTGATCAGGTCCCTCTTCTTCCCCTCTTGATTTCTCTGGGTCAGTCAGTCTGTGTCAGTGGCTTACTATAAAAATTTCTCAACCAAAGGAGAAATGAACTTTAACCATATTTCTTGATTATGTGATCTTAATTCAAGGGGAACAGATGACCCTGCAAGGAATCAGTCATCTTTGCAGTACTTCATGGCAGCAGCTACCGTCCAGCTCAGTGAATTTTACCCTGCAGCCCAATTATCTGACCATAAGATCTAGATTCTGCCGTGATGATGAAAAACAAAATCAGAAAACTCTGGAGGGACTTTCAATTTTCTTAGCTTGGAAGAGATACACAAATCTCCTCACTTGTCTCCAGAAGTCATCTGGTTCTGTCTAAGTGCAAGGAGATAAAAGCATAGTTTTTCATATGGGTAACATGGAAGGGAGAACGTGATATTGCTGAGAACTGGAAATATCTATAGCATGTTTCAAATTTTGCCTGTTTCCATGATTAATTCATCCATACACATAACTAATTAACACATTCCACAAGTGTTCTTGTCATGTAATGAATCACATCTTGAATTAAAGTTCTAGAAATGACTGCATGTATTCTCCTCTAATCAGGTATGAAATAATCAATAAAGATAATGTTAATCACTTCAGTTTCCACCCTAAGTACCAAAAGCAGAAGTTTCTCCATCCAGCCATTGCGTGTCATCCCCTTTTGGTATCCTGTACCTTCAAATCAAAGCTAATCTTCCACTTTTTTTTGCATCAGGTGAACTTGCAGCTTAGAGTCTAAAGTCAGATAGCCTGCCTCTACAACCTAGATAAGTGGATTTAGAGAAGCTATCTGAGTACTACCACTCTGCCGTAAGGAAGGATAAATTTGTGACATTTGTGGAAAACTGGATATAGCTCAAAACAATAATGTTAAACGAAATAAAGCAGACACACACACACTTAAATGTGGATTCTTTTGTATGAGAAACCTAAAATACAAATAAAAGAAAAAAAAGATAGATAATAGGAAACAGGAAGACAGATCTTTTGCAGATTTGAAGAAAACTGAGTGATAGAGGAAGAAGGAGGGTCAGGGAAGCAGACAAAAACAGAATTGAGACGTGTTATGTACATATATCAGTCAATGCTCACTAGAGAAGCAGAATTAATATAAGATATATAAATATATAAAGATTTACAGTGTAGGCTCACAACAGCTGCCCCCAAGTCACATATGGAAGAGTGCAAAAGGACTGACCACACACTAGAGAGCCAAAGGATTCAGTCAAAGGCTGAAGGCCTGGAGCTCACTATCGCATCCATGCAAGTCTATATCAGAAGGGTCTGCAGTGGAAACCAGGAGATGGACATCCAAGGCAAAGGTGAAGGTTCAGAAGATTCAGAAGTGACCTTTCCTTCCTTTCTTTTTATTCCATTCAGTCTACAATTCTATTGATTGGTGTCAATTACATCCAATCTTAGGATCTTAGGTCTTCAATAAATCTCTTCTGCCAGAATTGTGCTAAGCCAATCAGTCGTGCACTTCTTACTCAATTTGTCATAACAGTTAGCTATCACAGTACATACACCAACTCCCCACGATGAATGCAGTCATTATGTATTGCAAACATGTACAGATAAAAAAAAGTTTCACTGCTGAGTATCTCATTTGTGTCGTAGATACATTCATCATATTACCTCATGGAATGATTATGAGAATCAAATAAGAAAATTTATGTAAATATTACCTATCTAGTAAACATAATATTGCATGTGTTTCTAAATTTAAAATATATTTTCCATCTTCGTATATTGACTAAGAATTGGTTTTCTCTTTTATACTATGACTTTTGTTTGTTTGGGATTTTTCTCCAAGTCACTTAATGTCACAAGGGAAGAAAATGTGGAGTATAGTCTCTTTGTTCTTGGTTTTCTCCTATAAACAACTGTTTTCTTTCCTATTGAGAAAAGGATTGGAGGAGACAGAGGTGAGGGGGAAGAAAATGCAGAAAGAAAGAAAGGAAGAAAGAAAGAAAGAAGAAAGGAAAGAAGGGAGGGAGGGAGTAAAGGATGGAAGGAGAGAGGGAAAGAGAGAAAGAAAGAAATAAAAAGTCCATTATTTTGAGCCACATACATTCAAGTATGTGTTCATGTATTTGTTTCTTAATCTTGCTGTTTCTCAAAAGCTTTGGCACCTTGCTTTCTTGATACTGTAACTCATTACTGCAAATTTTTTGGTAATTCCAACATCCATTTGGGAGTTTTCTCATGTACCCTTTCACATACTGTACTTCTGACTATCAAATGACTTATTTTCTCTCAGTCCTAGATCATGTGCCTGTATTTGTATTTTAGAGACATACATCACCCAAATTTCTTAACTTCAAATCTCCCATTCCTCTGCTGGCACTGTTTATCTTTCCAACTCACTAGTTTACAAGTTTCCATCTTCACAATACCTTTATTTAAGCTAGATATCCAATCCATCATCCTGTCACTTTTTTATTAGTAGCAACTTCATTCCATCTTCATGGCTCTTTTTGCCCAAATTACAATGTATGTCCAATAATAGCATGAGGAGTCCTTAACTCCCTTCTCTTTCTTTTTCTCCTTCATACTCCAATTAAACATAAAACAAAATAAATTCCTGGCCAGGAATGATAGTAAGTACTTGTAATTCCAGATATTTGAAGGCAGAGACATGAACTTCACAAGTTTGAGTCCCACTTGAGCAACTTAGAGAGGTCATCTCTCAATAAAAAAGAGGTTGGTGCATGCCTATAAATCCAGCACTTGGGTGGCTAAGGCAGGAGAATCACTGAAATCAAACTCCTGGGACTACATAGTGAGTTCAAGTCCAGCTTGAACTACATGGCAAGACACTAGATAGATAATGCATAGATAGATCAATAGAGAGATAGACAGACAGACAGACATATATGGCTGGGGATGCAGCTCAGTGCAAAGGCTGTAGGCTCTACTGAGAAGACAAAAACAAGTCCTTAAGGAAGCTATATTCCCCTTCCTTTGCTGCATTATAGATTATAAATATTTCTAATGAAAAGGTTACAATTGGATAGGCCACTTCATTTTAAATCCTTAATAAAATGTATCACAGAGTTTTCAACATTTTGTGGAAATGGTTTGCTGTTTCTTTAGGATTTTCATTTTCTTAGTCTCTTATAAATCTATATTCCAAGACATTCAGGTTATACTCTTGTTTATCCTCAGGGCCTCAAATTATTACAATAGATTCTCTCAAGCTTGGTCAATTAACCCTCCCTGATTGCCATCCTTTCCCAAGCATTCCACTCTTTGGTATCTCTTTTCCTATGTACAACATGAATTTTCTTCTTTTCTGATTTCTTCAAATTAGAACACAAATGTGTTCTACTGTGTTCTATTCTAAAATACCTTTCATTGATTCTGTATCTTACCTTCCTTCCTCATCTTTTAGCATTTCAAAACTGGTCTGAGGAAAAGA
>RJWT010021985.1:0-17382 GCA_004365215.1 Cuniculus paca
GATGGATGGTTACTTTTGAACCAAATTTGGAAATACTAATCAATCTCAATTATAGAGTTACTTTCCTTTTTCACCAGACTGTATTTTACTGGTTAATACTTTTCTCATTATTCGTTCTTTTATATACATCCAGAATTCAATAAATAGTTACAAATACACTCGGAAATGTAACAAAGTAAGGTTCGTTGTCAAAAGAGCATGTCCACTTGGGTGCCGTATGTTGAAAGATTAGCCAAACATTTCAATATACTATCATAAATATGCAGAAAGGTGGATCTCATGCATAAATAGCATGGAAAGCTAAGGACAGTCATGTCTACTGTAGACCTCAAAAACCAGGGAAATCCACAGGATAGGGAAAAGCAGAGGCTGTCTACATGCCTGATCTCACAAAAACCTGCCATGGGATCACCAAGCTCCTAGCATTTTCCGTTATATTTTGGAATCCTAGTTTATTTGCTTAGAAAACCTGTCTTCCTATCTATAAAAGTCTCTCAGATGCTATCTTGTCTGTGAAACACTGAACACAATAGCAATAATAGTAATGTAAGTTATTAAGAACTTTCCATGTGCGGGAAACTTTTCTAAACATGTGATGTGCTATCTCATTTGAAAGTCGCAAAACCTCAGTGAGCTCAGAAACATTTCATTCTTGTTTCCAGAATTATTTTCTTGTACATAGGTTTTGTCTTTATTGTACCTCTAAATAACCCTATGAGGATAAAGACTAAATTCCTAGTCTCGTCTTTAGGGACATTGGTGATCTGTCCCCATTATATCCTACCAGTTTGAGTCTCTTACATTCTACACCCAGTGCTACAGTCACAACAGCCAGCCTGCTATTTTCTGCACATGCCATAGTATTTTTAGAAAAGATAACTTTCAGCCCAAAATAACTTTTCCTAAATTAAACTTTCATGTTCCAGCCCTAATGCTCTTTTATTCATCCAACCAATTTGAAGATATAAAAACAAATACTTCATGGTTCCTAAATTTGAAAATCTTACTTTTCAGAGGTGACACTGACATATGAGCATGTATTATAGAATATGAAATACTTCCCCATACTCAGCAAAAGTGAATCCATCTTACTCTGATTCTTATTCAGGTACATTTTTAATTTGCCTATTTTCTACCTGGTTTGCCATAAACTTATAAGCTGTACCCTTAAGGGTACAGATACACATAAATTACTCAAAAAATGTTGCTTATTGAGAGACTTGAAACGAATGAGACTGGTCATTTAGAGTATTTAAGAAACTAATTGTTGACCCAAGCAAGCCACAAACAGCTGATTGACACATTTTCAGAGATGGTTACAAATACTAGTCTTGAAAGAATGTTCTAAGAATTTCTTTATTCTAGCTGTGAGAATCACATTATCAGTCCCTTCTTAGTATTCTCCTCTCTTTAATGCAGTAACTATTGGTGCTGACTTGTTGATAGAACTGGAATCTTACTGATATAAAAGCAGGTAAGTGTATTAGCTTTGGAGTCAGGCTGATCGGGGATCATTTTAGGATCCTGCTAAGATATTAACAGGAATGTGACATTGGACAAGTTTGCTGAGCTCTAAAATGTTCAGTTTCCTCCCCTACAGAATGAAAATGACATATGTGTCTTTGCGTTTTATGGGAACATAAATATAATACTGTGTGTAGAAGAGTGCCTAGCACATAGTGTGGGAAAACACTCTATTGATAAAATGCTAGAAATTTTATAGCCCCTTTTCCAATAAGATGCTGCTAGTTTCTTATGAAGCTAAGAGAAATAACATCCAGTAACTAAGTGAAATGTTAGAAGCTCACTACTATTACCAATTATTTAAGCAATTGTTAAGAGTTTAGTTTTTTTCTTGTCTAAATTAAGATGCTCAGAATAATATGTGATTTCACAATCTAATATACCATCTAATTCAAGTAACTATCCTCTAAAATTTGAATGGAAAAAGTTATATTAATCATGGAAAAGCCTTTTCTCTTCTTCAGTTTCTCTTTTAGTGTCTCAAGGGTGTGATTAAATGTCCTTATTTTAAGTTTCAATTTCAATGTCAGCTTTGTTTCATTGTTTATGGAAAAATATGATGAAGGCCCAAACAAACCAATTAACCCTGTGTTTATAATATGTTGGATAAGTAAAACTATAATTAAAATGCCTGAAATTCAATAATTCTACATGATTCTAGCAAAGTGGAAACATTATTTACTTAGTGGATTAAATAAAGATTAGAAGAAATGAAGTAAATGATACTCTTTGAAACATAATTATGTATTTTAACAATGGCTTTCACAAAAGTTTATCAGCACTTTTTTTCTTTTTGCAATATTATAGTCTTACACAGCCCTGAGGAAAAACAATTGAATTATGTGATATTGTTTTATTTTTGGAGAAGTTTCACTGTAAGTGAATATATGTTTGTTTTAAACAGTTTAACATCGACAAAGAGGCTGGGGAAAGGCAGATTTACCATCGCTACTGCATGGAGCGGGCTTCTGTTCATTGTGCTCATGTGTTCACCACAGTGTCTGAAATAACAGCAATTGAGGCAGAACATATGCTGAAGAGAAAGCCTGGTAATTATTGTCCATGAGTTTGTCATTTGTCTTTCAATTACAAATGACTTTAAACATGAATTTTTTTCAGCATGAAGTAATAATTACAGGAAAGTTGTATTCACTATTACCACCCAAATCTTCACATGTATTTTCATTCTTAATTTCAGTAGATTTACAGTGAATCCAACATAAGTTATATCTGGAACACAGTAAGAGTTCATTCTGTATTTGTCGAATAAATGAGTCATGCTTGAAATGATGTGGTAAGAACAGAATTGACATAATGACTTGGTATGCGCAAGCAAACTGACTGGACATGTTTTAAAAAGTGAAAGAAAAAGTATCAGAAGTTTGTATGAGATTTTTCCAGTCTTACATCTTGTAATATTGCCTCATTAGTGCCATTTGGTGGAAACCTATTGTTTTACCTCTCCCCAGACCTCCTTGGAAGTTTTTCTGGAAACTATTCCCAAACCTAACCAGAATCTGCAATGCAAAGAAGTGTGCTCATCAACAGGATCCTATCACCTGGCCATGGCTGATTGGTTCAAAAGTAAACACTTGACATAAACTGGACCAATAGGAATGCTCCCCTCCCCCCAGGAAGGAGTCTAAACAGACTAGTACCTATTTGAGGGCATCCTTGTGTAAAAGATTGTCAAAGTGGTTGGCAGTATGCATATTTATGTTCTGTTCCACTGGATACAAGAACGTTAAACTGCAGTGAGCAGAAACAGAGAGGATTCTAGGCTCTTTGAAGGAATTTAGTCATTCTTAGGGCCTAGTTGGATGTTTGCCATGAGACACTTCACCCTCCTATTAACAAATTCTTCACTTTACATTTAAGCCAATGTTATTAGGTTTCTATTATTTGCAACAAGATGGTCCTAATTAATATATCCTTGTTTAATTCCTGTGGTCTTGCCTCTAGGTATCTTAGTTTTACTTATCACTCGGATGTCCAGAGGAGGTATTTCAAGATTTTAGGTGGAACAAAAACTAACAAAAGATAAGAATCCAAGTAATGAATAGTGGCAGCACAGTCTTTTATGTTATGATACTCTTTTTGCTTTCCACAGATTCTGCTGGATTTTGAATTCTCTTGTATTCCCACACTCATGCCTCTCACAGTGTATGACTTCAATATGCTCATTTCTTTCCTGGATCTTTCCCTTTTCTCTGCCTCAGTATCCTATTCTGAGCTTACAAACATGCTTTTTTCCCCCCTATTCTAAAATGAAATTTTTCTTGAGGCTGTCCCCCTGTCAAATGTCTATACAATCTCTTCCTTTCTCTTGCTGCCAAATATTTTGAAAGATTAAAACCACAGTTTCTGTTTTCACTTACTTGCTAGACCCTTGGATTCTGGCTTCTATCCTTCAACACTAGCTTGAAATTGATTTTCTAAGAACTCATCAAATTCAGAATTCTCTAACTTTTTAAATGTTGCTTGATATTCCATGACATTAAAGGCAATAGATGCCTCCCCTTTTCTTATTTTTCATAACACTGCAGATACTGAGTTCTCTCCAATATGATTATTTTCTAATGTTTTCTGTTTTCTTCAGTTTTTTAAAAATAGGCATTCTGGGCTGGGGATGTATCTTAGTGCTAGAGAATTTGGCCTAGCATGCATGAGGCTTTGGATTCAGTGCCACAAACAAATAAAAAAATAGAAAACAAAACTAAACCAAATTCTCATGTCTTACTGGCTGCCCACAAGCTAGTTTCTAACAGAACTGCAAACGCTGTAATCTAGTCCACTTTCAGACTAGTGGTAGAATCTCATGGTGGCTCTAATTGAAATTGTGAAATCTTTGAATGCTTTGAGGCTCAAGAAAGTAAATAGACTTTGAGTAGATGATTAAACATAGAAAGTTACCCGATAACACTAAAAGCAAAGAAGGTATCATGTGGCATAACTATTATTTTGTATTCTCAGTTTTCTTGAAGTTCTCCCCAGTTAAAAATATAACCACAACTACAACATTAGGGCATACTCTTGATCAAGGACCAAGTGTTGTCTGGGTTAAAAGCTAACATAGGACCAGGTTCCTAAAAAAATAAACATTATATAACAATTGCAAAAGACTTACTTATTGCTATATTATTATGCTTTTATCATAAATTTGACTCACTGTCTCATGCTGAAAAGATGATAGTTTGTTAATAATATTGGAAAGGAGGCAATAGTATATATGTATTAATTATAAACAGCTAAATATAACTTATACCTTAAATGTCAGTTTTAAAATTTATCATTCACCCTTTAAGATAGTTATTAATTTTGCAAATATTAATTTCTGAACCCATGCTCATACCTTAATCTGAGCATTAGTGTTCTTCCACTGTGTTGGTGTTACCCAATTTCAACTTTTTTGTTTGTTTGTTTGTTTGTTTTTGTTTTTTTTTTTTGGTACTGGGGATAGAACTCAATCTTGCACTTGTCAGGCAGGTGCTGTACTGCCTGAGCTTTATCCCCATCCCAGTGTTACCCAATTTCAAACAGGTGGAAAAGACCATAGTCTTCTACTTGTGAACAATAGCAAGAAGTTAGTAGCTAATGTTGCTTCAAGGGAGAGAAAGAAAACTAGGGAATGGAAGTGGAAAGGCTCATATCATTTCAATTTAAATAGTATATGACTTACACAAACTAAGTAATTACATAATTTTACACTCATATAAAGTAGCTACACAATTAATAAAATAAAATTGGGAGCATTGCCACCTGTTCAGGGAAGCTATTCACAAATTAAAGATTCTCTTCCTTGTATAATAAACATTGAGTGGACCCTTTTAAACAGTATTTGTGATGCTAACATTACATTAGCATTTTTACTCTAGAGAAAATTGTCACTATGTAAGAATGCCCATATAACTCTGTATGTATGAAGGAGGCTAAAAAATATGTCTTAAAACTTCTTTCTTTTTTTAATATGCAAGTTACTTTATATACACTAGTTCTTTGAATGTTTTAAGCTAGCAGAATATTCAAATGTCAGCAGGTATAATCAAGGATGTCTGTGTAAGATTCCTAGGCCGAGAAATTTTGTGTGTGTGTGTGTACTAGTAATACAGAATAATGAGGTTTGTTTTGATGTATAAGTACATGCATTTGATAGATTTTAACTATTTTCATCCCCTTTATCCTCTCTCCTTTTCCTCTTTCCTCCTTGTTTTGTAAACTATGTAGGCAGTGATGTGCTAGAACTAGCTTATTCTAGCTTGCAAGACCCAGTTGTTAAACTTCAGGATGTTTGTGAACTGGTCGCCAAACATAGCCTTTATCAAACATTAAATATATAAAATTACAATTAAACAAGTGTATAAATACTCAAAAGATTTCACTTCCTAATCATTTACTGTGCTTTACTATGATCATGCATATATATACATACATATAATTTGTACAGTCGAAATCCTATAATGCTATCACTTTAAAAATACTTTTAAATACAGACACAGTTTTTCCAAATATTTATAGATGTTATGTAAAGGAGTAGTCAGCTCTCTGTATCTGAGGGCTCTGCATTCATAGATCCAAGTAATCGTAATCAAAAATATACAGAAAACATTGTCTTTACTGAATGTGTACTTCTTATTGTCATTATTTCCCTGAAAATACAGTACAATAATGTTCTCATAATATTTCTATTGTATTAAGTAGTACAAATAATGTGAAGGTGATTTAAAGCACACAGGATGATGACATGTAGGTTACATGCAATTCTACACCATTTTATATAAGGGTTTGAGCATCCATGGACCTTGGTATCCAAGGGGGTCCTAGAAGCAACTCTCTATGGGATGATTGTACAGAAAATGCCTGATTACTTAGTCATAAAATCACAAAAATTAGTTTTTTAAATAAAAATGATCAAGAAGACTGGGTTGATTTTATAGTAACATGTCAAGAAAATAGGATTTTTTTTTTTTGGCAGTACTAGGGATTGAACTGAAAGCCTTCATGCTAAGTTACAACTCCAGCTCTTTATTTTTTTATTTAGAGACAGGGTCCAGAGTGCTGGGAATATAGGCATGCACCAACACAACTAGCTGCAAATAGCCTTTTAATTATAAAAGATTCTTCAATAAAATGTGATATGATTGTAGCTCAAATCTCCATTGAAAACCTCCATTGTCATGTGCTATATATTTTTATATAGCTTTGTTTCTCTTGCTTTTGTTTTCACTGCTTCTAAATGTAATAATCCATGTAGTCAAATGAGTAAATGGTTTCTATCATATGCTCCAAGTAAGCCCTGTCTTTCTTGTCATAGATCAATATAATGGAAAACCAAGAATGTTTTCCAATCTGAGTGACAAAATACTTTGGGAAGAATGAATCAGTTGTATTACAAAGAAGAAATTAAAACTAGTAAATTATAAAGGACGGTAACAGAATATTAGCAAATATATTATATGCATTGAAAGCTCCCCACCCCCACCCAATGTGAAACTAGAGGGGAAGGCAAGGAAGGCTGAGGAAGGAAACTATCAAGGCATGTTAAGTGCATGTGCAAATCTGCTAAAATTAAACCCATTAATCTGTGTAACCAATTTTCAAAAGAAAAAAATGGAAATTTGTATCACTTACTTTATAAGTTAGATCAGGTACTCTTAATTCCCTATTTCAACTAAAAGGTTGAATTATGAAGTTTTATGAATTTTAGATTCTGTGGTAGTCACAAACTAGAAATGTTAATAGATATTTAATGAATTTTAAAGTATTTTCACTCACAACAATGCCCCTTCTTGAAGGAAAATTTTGGTCATTTTTCTTTGTTTCTCCAGATGTAATTACTCCAAATGGATTAAACGTTAAGAAGTTTTCAGCAGTGCATGAGTTTCAAAATCTGCATGCCATGTACAAGGCCAGGATCCAAGATTTTGTTCGAGGTCATTTCTATGGGTATGCTTTCGTTATTTAAAAAGTAAAATTAGCATGTGATCTTTCATTTAGAGAACAAACAAAATAGCTATGGTAAATGTTTCTCTTTCCTAGCTCTCTTTGTACCTTGACAGAATTCATGGGTATGGTTTGTGGTGTTGCTTTATTTCATTCAAAATTTTCTTGTTTCGTTTCGTTTTAGTCATCTCGACTTTGACCTTGAAAAGACTTTATTCTTTTTCATTGCGGGAAGGTATGAGTTTTCAAACAAAGGTGCTGACATCTTCCTAGAATCCTTATCCAGACTAAACTTCTTGCTGAGGGTAAGAAAATTCCATGTGTGTATGGATGATGCTGTTGTAAGGAGAACTTTCTTTAGTGAAAAGGGGAGGGTTTTCTGGTTTCTTAAACAGTTGTCAAGAGGATATGATTTTGAAGATTAAAATAATAACTTTATCTTGAAAATAGCTCTGCTCTTGCAATTTATAGATTGGAACATTACATTGTTCACTGTGTAATTTGTCAGTATGGTCAAGTGTTTTTAAAAGAGACCTTCACATTATGTGCGCTGTGTTTTTTCAAGTCATAACATCCCTTTTCTGTTACAGAGATTTGTAATTGGTTGCAGGATAAATACAGAGAAATCAAGCAAATGGAGAGCAACATGTCACTCATTTTTTTAAGCCAGTGAAAATGTAATTAGGCTATATCTCAACAGCAATAAAAGATGTCAGTTGAATATATGAAACTGGCTGCCCTAATTCTGACCCTCTTACATCTAGCCATCACAAAAGCTGTGACCGTGGCCACGCTGCCTCTAGAGAAGCCACACTTGAAAGTAGCACATTCCATGTGGCAATTGGCCAAGCACTACAGCAAGAGCTCCCAGAATTTGCAAACTCAGGACAGAAAATGCAAACTAAGGGCAGAATACGCAAACCCGGGATGGATTTTGCAAAGTTGGTTCCTCCCTAACTCATCTGCCAGGCCTACTCCCCAGGTTGAACTGTCTTGAACTGTTAATCTAGGAAGTCTGCTACTACAGTACCTGGAAATACAAAAGAGGGACAAGGAGGTCTTTACCCCCAGTAGTGTGGAACCAGGTTTTGTCCAGGAAGGTGGACCTTAAAAGAAGTTCCCAACTAATTCAGCAATGAAACTTCACCAGAGATAGCTGTGGAGAATGATGCCATGCCATAGCTGTTCATTACCAAAATTAGTTTATATTTCAATTTGATCACATGAAAATATAGACTGAAGAACAGGAAATACCACAAGAGACTAGTGTAAAATTTCAGTCTTATTAAGACACTGTGACAGTCTGGATTTTCTCTGTACTGAGCACTGTACTGTCCTCTAGCTAAGGTTTTTTCTCTCTTTGGACATAGATTTATCCTTGCTCGAGAGCACATATTGCACCGAGTATGCTAAAAGATTTGCTAAAACATTTACTTAAACTACATTAAGAAAGCAGTATATTAATAAAAAACCTCACCTGCGAAATACAACTAAAAGCCAAAAGGATTATTCTCATTTTGTAATTTCTAGTATGTGTTCATTCAATAAATTTTATGAATGAATTCATAATGACACCAAACATACAATATTTCAGAAACATTATCCATAAATCTACCCTTACAATTATTAAATATTCATTTTACTCTTCTAAAATCCCCATCGCTTTTATGCTAGACATCAAAGGTAATTATATCCCTTGGAAAAGCTAAAAGCAAGCATTCTTTTTCCACTCAGAACATTTATTCTTTGATAGCATCTTGACTACTCCTGGGGTGAATTTCCTATCCTATGACTTCTGTAGATTTCCTGAATAGACTATCAGGTCCTAGAATGCAGAGGTCCTGTATATGATGGTGAAGTATCCCACGCTCAGGAGACAAGGCAATCATTTTCACAATATATGAACATCTATATGTTTACAGTATTATTTTAAATAAATGTATGCTTTTATTTGCAAAGGTGCTTGATATGTAACTGCTTTTTGAAAGAGATGAGGCTAATAGTATGTGTGAGAAAAAGGAAAGAAATCATAGATTTTAGATTAAAAAATTACTAGTAGTAGTTTTGCTACTAATCTGTTATAGCAGCTCAGATAAAGCATTAAACTTCTCATGCCTTTCTTTTAACATTAATAAAATGAGGAGAGTGATATTAGTCTACATGATTATTATGAGGAATAGGTTCAGTTACGTATTTAAATTGTGCTAGAATAGCCTCCTATATCAAAACTGATAAGTATATGGCTTATTCTTTTACTTAATGCCTAAAAACTAGGACACAACATAATAGCAATCAAGATATTTAACAGAAAAATGTGAACAATCTTTTTGTGCAAATCAATGTAAATCAACTAAAAATGAAGAAAGAACAAATTAGAACTAAATTCTCATTAAACTTCTAATCTGAAATTTTAAGGAACTAATTTTGGTCTTGTATGTTAGCTTACATTTATTTTTTTTTAACTACAGAAAAGCACTGTGATAAGAATAGCAACTGTTATCTATTTTAGATGATCAATGCCATTAAATTGTTTGTTCTGAATCTTCGGTCTGTTAACTATCAAATCTTGATTGCAAGCGAGAGTTAAATAAATAAAAATTCCTGAAAAAGTCTTGGGAAGATAGGAAATTTTTTCTGCGAATTATAAATAAGTAGCTTTTCCTTCCTAATGACATTTCAAAACAGTATTTTTCCAAGTTTAAGGTCCGTCTGTCACATGTGTTTTTAATCTTTGACATTGGACTCTGTTGTGTTTTCTAATCTCTCATCAGATGCATAAAAGTAATGTCACTGCGGTGGTGTTTTTCATTATGCCTGCCAAGACCAACAATTTCAACGTGGAAACCCTGAAAGGACAGGCTGTGCGGAAGCAGCTATGGTAATTTCAAGTCTTAGGAACAGTCTCCAGCAATGAATGTAAAGGGGTTTGTTTTTTAACTGCAAGACCTCTGAGATTTCACCGAGGACTTTTTTTTCTTAAGATTATCAATCCTACTTGGTTCTCTCCCTGTTTTGCTCCTATGTCACGTGCTATCAGGGCCTATAACATTATAGATCTTACTAGAAAAACTTTGAAATGAGTAAGTATGAAAGGAGCAAACGTCTGCAGAACTCTTTAAAGATGGGTTGAATATGTCTTAAACTTTTTATTATGAATATTTAAGCTCCATATATAATGACTCCCTCTGTATTCAGCCTGGAATCAACAACTATCAACCGTATCTCGAGTCCCTGCTCGTCCCGCCTCTCAACCATCCCTCAATTACGATCAAACAGAAGATATTTAAGCTCTCTGCGCTGGTCAGACTGTCCCATTTCCTCAGCTTTGTGGTTCCTTACTCAAGCTAAATTGGCAAATATAAAAGAGGGTCTCTGAAGGAGACCTGTAATTTCAAAGAATACTGACGAAGCAACAGCATTGTTATGACAAAGGAAGATGAAAAGTTATGATACCGTCTAAATTAGAAATCATTCTATTTCAAACAGGGACACTGTACATTCAATGAAGGAAAAGTTTGGAAAGAAACTCTATGATGGATTGTTAAGGTAGGGGCTTGGAAAGCTTAATCCTTTAGACTTCATAATTTAGATGCTGTCATGTATTTATTTTCTTCCAAATATAAAGAAATTAAGAGCTTTTGGAAATGTGATGTGTCATGTAAGCAAGCTTTTATCTTCTATTGGAAAAGTACCAGAAAATAGTTTGTATATGGGAGAACATTTTTGAGTATGCAAGTAAATTCTAAGTTAGGGAGGACTCACTACAGGTTAATATTTCAATCTGAGGGAGACTCCAAGTCAAAACATAGATGATTTTACAGGTATAATATGTATATAAAAACATATGAAATCAATGTTACTATCTTTACTTAATATATAATAACATTTTTAAGATAAATGAAATATATAACAAATATATCTGATACTTAGAAAGCACTGAATTGCTACCAACTGTTTTTATTTTTATTATTATTTTCCTCATAGAGGAGAAATTCCTGACATGAATAACATTTTGGATCGAGATGACCTAACAGTTATGAAAAGAGCCATATTTTCAACTCAGGTAAAATAAAAAGTACCCACCATTTCTCATAATTACTAAAATTAGTCTAAAATCAATATGCCAATTGGGGAAGATGGTAGACCAGAGAGTTGGAAGCCATTCATCATTTTAATGATGATTTTTTATGTTTTTTATGAGTAGTTTTGTGGGCTTCTTTCTAAACAAAGGAACTGTGGGGCTGGGGATGTAGCTCTGCTATGCAGAGCTTGCCTGGCAAGTGTGAGGCCCTGAGTTCAATTTCTGGTACTTAAAAAAAAGATCTAAATAAAGAAAATGTGGTATATATAAAGAATGGAATAATACTCATCCATGAAGAGGGAAACCTGAGTCATTTGTAGGAAAATGGATGCACCTGGAGACCATAATTCTAAGTGAATTAAATCAGACACAGTTTAAGTATTATACGGTTTTTCTTTTATGAGCAATCCAAAGTATAAATAATTTCAAGAGCAAAAGAAAAGATAAATGATAGGAAATAGGGAGTAGATCACATGCAGGAGGGGAGCAGATCTACTCCCAGGTGGGGAAGGGAAAGATGGGAGGAAAGAGAGGGGAAGGAGAAAAATTAATAAGGATTAAGATACAATATGTTCATGTACCAACTCACCACAATGAATGTATTCATTACACATCACAAACATGCACTAATAAAAGTGGGAAGAACAACAAAAAGTCTTTTAAAATTATGAAATTCGTTCTTGTATCTACTTAACAAAATTCCTTTGTAACTAATGTGTCCAGTTGAAAAACTACATTGCAATAACCAAAAACCAACTAAAATTTTCCAAAAGCATAGAATTTGTCACAGTAGGAAAAATGTGAATGTTCTCAGTTGAATGGAATTATGGGTAAAAGAAGTAAAACAAAGGTTTTACCAAACCCAAACTCTTGGCCTAATAGTGAGATATAAGGAACTGACGACCAGCTCTCCTAGAGGACTCCAGTAAAGTTTATCCTCAGTAAGATTCCAGACACCCTTAGATTCCAGATAAACCCAGAGGCAGTCAGAAAGTTTGGGTTTTGCTATACTAGGTGTGGGTGAAAGCAACAAGTTCATGTGTTCGCAGTCTGTGCAGAAAGTTCTCGAAGGGATTATCTTCCTCTGAAACACACACAAAACTTAGTCATCATCATCTCGTCATCTCAAAAGCCTGAGCACCTAAAGGTTGCATCAAATGTCAGTGGCTTGTTGAAATTAGTCACACTCGTTAATTCCTTCCACGATTGACATTTTCTTCCTTTCATTACTTCAGCGACATTCTCTGCCGCCTGTGACAACTCACAACATGATCGATGACTCCACAGATCCCATCCTCAGCACCATTAGACGACTCGGGCTTTTCAACAGCCGCTCAGACAGAGTCAAGGTAGAACTAATTGGCTATGAAGGCTACTTCTGAATGATGTAGAATGTATCTGTGGGGAATTTAACAGAAGCTTCTCTTAGTTGTTTCAACATCTACCAGAAATAGCTAAAGCATTTCTAAGGAAAGTTAGTTATTTCTTGCTTTAGGTACTTAAAGTATAATGAATATTTTAGATCATTCTTGAAAACTGAAATGTACTCATGGCTTTGAGTTACAATCCTAATCTTTGTTTTCATTGTACAAAGTCATCTATAAGCATTGGAAAATCACCCAATTCTTAATGATACAAATACATTCTAAGAATCACTTTAATAAGCATAATACTAACATGAAGTATGTTTATTTCTTCCTGATAAAGTTCAGTCTAAGAGGATAATACGAGAAGCTTGCAATTTTAAAGGATGTTTTTATCTAATTTTTCTACCGACCAGTTAATTCTTTGGACTTGCATTTCTACAACAACTAGGCATAGTATTATTTGCTGAGAGTATTTACATGAATCAAACTTGGTTTCTCCATTAGGGAGCTTAATCTCATGATATTTACCAAGCCTGCTGTGTGTCAGGCCTGGTACCTGGTGTGGACACCAGAGGAGAGCATATAAACTGATCATGGCTTAACTTTGTCCATTTCCATCCATCTGAGTTTATGATCAAGTCATTAGAGGCTGCTAACAATCTTTTCAAAACCCCCACTTTTCTTTTTTCCTTTAACTTTTAGCAGATGATTTTCTTGAGAATTCAATGAGTTATGAGCTTCTTCAGTGTCTCTCACAGTGGCCTCAAATAAAGATTATGACTCTGTTTCCCTCCAGTTCTGAAATTTTATTCACTTTTGCAACCTTAGGAAACTTGCTCTATCTGTTCTCTTCCCTCTCCACTTTTAAATTTTACTTTTGTTTTGGGTGCTAGGGACTAAATTGAGGGCATCCTACATGCTAAGCAGGCACTCCAGCATTTAACTACATCTCTAGCTTTCTCTCTCTCTCTCTCTCATCTCTATCTCTCTCTGTCTTTCTGTCTCTGTCAAAGTGGAGACAGAACACAGAGCCTTGAGACTGAGCTATATCCCCAGTCCTCTTTTAGAAATAGGATTACACTAAATCATTAAGTTTCCCAGGCTGGACTCAAACTGGTGATAGTCCTGCCTCAGTTTCCTAGAATGCTAGGATTCTAGGCATGCACCACCATGACCAGTTGCTACACTCTCTTATATTGAAGATTTCTTCCTTAGAATTAACTCTTTTACTTACTTTCTACAAATATACCTTAAATTTCTCTGCATTGGAAAACAAACATTGCCTTAACCCTTTCTTCTTCTAATGTTTAATGTTCCTGTCTTTCTTATTTTTTGCTATAAAATATTTAGGAAAAAATAGTGCATTCTTGGATTCTTTCTTGGTTATTTTTCTCATTGCTGAAATACAATACTCAACCCCCAGAAGTTAAAGGAGGAAAAGTTTATTTTAGCTTGCAGTTTGTAGAGGTTTTAGTTCGTGGTTAACTGGTTCTGAGGCAGGGCCATGTGGCAGAGAAACAGTTCATGGTGTGACAGGCAAGCAGCAGCATCAAACCTCTCTTTCCCTTTTATTCCATTCAGGCTATAAGCTTATTGGTTGGTGCCACAAACACCCAAGGTGGGCCTTCCCATTACTATGCTAAATGAATCAGTGGGCTAATTCAGTTATCTTGCTCCCTTAATCCATATTCACACACCCTAGAAGGGCTGGGGATTTAGTTCAGCAGCCTAAACACCTGCCTGGCAAGTGTGAGGTTGTGAGTTCGATCCCCGGTGCTGCAAAAACAAAACAAACCAAACAAACAAACAAAAAAAAAATCCGTGCTATTCACACACCCTAGATCAGCCACCTCTGAAAAACTCCACCTATGAGTGCATGAAGCTTTGGGAGAATATCTCGCTATAAGCCGTAACACCAATTGACACTGGTAGTGAGAAAGAGGGAGAAGTCAAGGATAATTTCTTTCTGCCTTGAGGATATAACTAATGCTTTCTAAAAACTAAAGGTAGACTAGGAGAAGCTGTTTTGAAGGTAATGTCATGAACTCAGTTCAGTTTTTGTTAGACTGAGTCTGAGTCACATATGAGTTGTCCAACCTGAGATTTGTAATACGAACTTAGAAAGTGCAGGTTTGGGACTTAAATAGCAATTGCAAAGGGAACTACTGATGCATAGCTCATGGTGGAAACAAAAGAAATCCTTGAAAATGAGGTCGAGTAAATGAAGAAAAATGTTTATTTAAGGAACCCTCAAGATTTCAGGAAAGGTTAGCAAACATAGGAAAAGAAAAAAGCAGAGAATTAAAAAAGAAAAGTATTTCAGAATTCAAGGCAGGAGAGATTTTCATACTGGTGGAAAGAGCTCATGGTACAGCTAAGCAGTCTACACAATGTTCCACACTGTGTAGTACCATTCACTTTCAGACATATTCACACATACATATGTATTCTCCTGTGCCATACAATTGTGAGTGCTTTTCCATTTCTTCGTGCCCCTGTATTTACAAATTTTCACACTTAATACACCTCCTGCAGCAAGAAAGCTCATTTCTGGAAAAGCAGACTTTATCTAGCGCAGATGCCCCCTCTTTTACATTTGTTTTCCTGTCAAACTGGATTCACAGAGACATCTGTCTGTGGAATGTGTCAGCACTAACTTGTCCTTGTTGTCATGTAGTTCATCTGATCTATCCCTCTCTCTTTTTTACATAGAAAGGTAGGGGGCAAGGACAACTTCGTGTTTTTCTGTACATTTCTGTTTTCTGCATCTTCTTGTATGTCACACCCATATCTAACTCTGTGGATCCCCCAGTGAGGATCTGTCTGAAGTCTGCTCACCTGTGCAAGTCATGGACAATAAGTGCAGATGGGAAGGAGGGCTGCAAGAGGGTGGAGAAAGAATGATAGGTCACGACCCTGGCAATGGTCCACGCTTTTCTCACTCTTGGGAAAACTGTGACTGAAAGGTCCCTTGCAATTGGGAGCACTGAACAGAGAGTGTTTTGCCAATCTATGTTTAATTTGTTCTCCTTCTCTCTTTCTCTCACTTTGCAGTATTAGGGATCAAGACTAGGGTCTCACACATGTTAAGCAAACACCCTACCAGTGAGCCATATCCCATCCCTCAATTTTTTTTTTATATCAGTGAAACAATTTTTCAGGAATGCACAAGTACTTACTTCCTAAACGTGTTAACACTCAATACCTTTGTGTTTGCTGATGCTATTATTTCTTTGCGAAATCCTCTTATCACAGTCATTCTAATGATTTCTTTGGGATCCAACCTGCAAATCATGCGTCCCTTGCTCCTTTCACCTAGATGTTACTCTATGCCAGACAAGAGCAGTTGTTTCCTTTTCTACATTCCCAAGGCACTTTATATTTCCTGCAATTATATAAATTATCCAGTAAATTGTATTTTAAGAATTTTATGTGTCCATATGTTCCGAAAGGTTGTAAGTTCTTTGAAGCGGTAATGCTGTCTCGGATATGGTCCTCTCAGAAGCAGATGTGCAGGCAGGTTAGAGACACAAAAGGCTCATTAGAGGAAATGCCTGTGAAACATAAGGAGGCGGAAAGCAAGGGCAGACATCAAGATACAGTCGAACACCCACGAAGAGGGAGCAGAAAAAATGAGCCAGGAAGATCCACAAACTGCAGCCTGATTCCAAAAACGTCTCAGCTTTCTTTCCTTCTTGCCTTCCCTTCCTTTGTTCCTCTCTTTCTTTTTTCTTCTTCCTTTTCAGAAAGAAAAACTAAATGTATTTCATGAAAAACTAGAATTAATAAAAATTAGCAAATTAGTTACTAAAAAGTATACCGACAGCAGCAGACTAAGAGTGATGCACAGAGGGGACGAGCAGTGGTGCGGTACCAGTCCTAATGGCTTGTCGGTTAATGGACCTAAACCATACACAAGCACACACGCGCACACACACACACGTGTATACACAAAAATACAAATGACAGCGACTCTTATTGCACTATCTGCAGCTAACGCAAATTCACAATTATTTTATAATGCTTTTTTTCTTAACGTAAAATTATTGTGTTGTGCATGTCCATGTGTTATTATTGTGTTGTGTGTATCCATGTGTGGAAAATGGCTTATTTTTGACTTATTTTAAATATGTTAGTGTTAGTACACACAATTTTTTCTGTCGTTAGCAACCCTCATTTTCAGTATACCTTCATGTATACTTTCTATTTACCAAAGCAGTTTCCAGGTGGCAACTACAAGGAGATCTCATTCTATGAGCAAATGAATTCAGTGGTTTTAATAGAGGTCCCTATTAATAGCAATAGGGTTTTCACAAGCAAGAATTGCCCCCCAGAGAAATCACCCAGTAGGCAGAAATGGGTCAGCACTACTGTCTGCCAGGCTATAGGCTGAGGGCAGCACTGCCATAGCGGCTGTCAATCAAGATCTCTAGGACCAGGACCCCTTGAAGGAAATTTGAGCTGTTCTGT
>RJWT010021986.1:0-17366 GCA_004365215.1 Cuniculus paca
GTAAGATTCATCAAACTCGTTATTGAGCATGTATTTTTAAAAAATAGAAATCAAGATCTCAAGAGATATTTGCATGGGAATATACATTGCAACACTATTCACAAAGCCAAGATATGCAATTAATCTAAGTGTTCATGACAGATAAAACAATAGTGTAGTACACATGTACAATAGAACACTTTTTCTCTAAAAGGGAAAGAAATGCTTCCATTTGCAACAACCTGAATGGAACTGGCAGATATTATGCTAAGTGGATTAAAATAGCCACAAAAGACAGATACAGAATGGTTAACTTTATATGAATTATGCCAAGTGGTCACATTTGTAAAAGAAGAAAATAATGTTGTATTCTAGGGGCTACAGTGCGGATTTAAAAGCAAGTTCATATTTAATTGGTATAAAGTTTCATTTATGTGATAAAACTAAATTCTCTGAACATACCACGCAATACAGTGCCTGCAGTTAAGCAAAAGAAGCAACAGAATGAGAACACAACCTATAAAATGAGAAAAAATAATCACAAACTATATCTGTATAGTTATAGTATAGTACCTTTCAAAATTTTTTAGGAGGTCAGCTTTCAAATTAAGAACTTTCCTTATAAAGACAAAACAAAATGCAAAAACAAAGGAACTCAGAGAAGTTTGAGAGGTGTTTGACATGATACCACTTTGACAGTGGCAAATAACTTCATGAGTTTTTACATGTGTTCAAACTAGCTATGCATATTAAGTAAATACATAAATTATACCTTAATAAAGTTGCTAAAATTTTGAGATATAAATTGATGTGAATATGAAAGTTATCACTTGTCCATATACAGAGATGACAAAATGTATACTAAAAGTTTAATGTTCAGAGAGAGGACATGGAGCAGAACAGCAGCTGACACAAAACCAGATGTCAAATGCTTAGGAAGGACCAGAGTGAGCTACGGGATGGAAGCTATGCAGGACAATCGGAGAGACATAGAGATGAAAGAGAGGGAAAGCATACGGTTAAAAATGGAGAACAAGAAATAAAAGCAAATGTAACTATTCATGTGTGTCTGATGCAGCAAGGTATAGCAGAAATATCTCTCAAAGTTTTGATTTACACAGATATGGTCTCTACTCTACTGCCAATCCAATTATTCAATCTAACTATTATCTGTGTAAATACAGTTACCACCCAGTCCACTCAATTGTAGAATAGAAAAAATAATATTCTCTATGGGTTAGTGGAAAATAATAATTACCATGATAGACATTTTGTAGAGATAGGCAAAAAAGGATTTATGTTGCCTGAAGCTTATGCAATCTGTGGAAACTTTTACCAAAAGGGTGAAAACTCACAATTATCGGCTTACCTAAGAATAAGAATTTCAAATGTGAAAATAAATCACTATAATTTAAAATACTACAACTTTCTCAACACTTTAGGATAATTGTAAGAACAATTTTATTAATGAAAAACTGAACAAAGTCATACGACACATTTTTCTTAAAATATCAGTGGTAAAGTTGACGACCAATTCATATGACAGATTTTTTCATAATATAGCTGTATATAACAGAAATATATTTTTTGTTTTCTAAAGCATCCTTGATTGAAATGTGTTACATACAGTGAGGGACCCAAATTTGGAAAGTTTTCACAGCTTGATAGAGTAATGGTCATGCAAATATTTAGGATTACTGTTAATTTTCATGCAACTATTACTAAGTGTCTCTCACTTAGACTACAAAAGTATAGGTTATTGCAAATTTTATTTGGGGTAATGTCTTATATTCTGGTAGAATACCTTTTAATAATTAGCAGTTTGCAACTAATGGCTCACTGTTGCTTTGTTTGTTATGAATTTTCTATTGTCTTTGTCAATGAATATTTGGTGTCGAGCAAAATCTGCAAATGTTTAAGCAATGAGCAATTTTTTTTTCATTGTGCTGGGATTGTAATCCAGGGTCTGATGCATCCTGGGTAAGTGCTCTAATGTTGAGCTGTATCCCCGATTCTCAGTACTTGTTTTAAGGCTAGAGACTTGTGCCTCATAAATACATAGTTTCTGACAAGTTACATCTCATATAATTCTACTCAAAAGAAAAGCAGTTTTACATTAATACTCTGTATGATGCATTGCTTTCTATACACTATTCAGAACATTTCTTTCTTTCTGAGTAGACATCAATTAGAAAAGATCTTCTGCATAAAGTTTCATATTTCTGATGACTAGTATAATTTTTCACAGACTAATTTTTGCCTCCAAATATTTGGAATCTATTCTTCTCTACTGCATCCTCATATCTGCTGCCAGGCAGCTTGCCATATCATGTTGATACCATGATTATCATCTCCAAACCTACTTCTAAGACAATACCAAGTAACTAGGCATAGTTACTCTTGAGGAAGTGTCTGTGATGCACAAAAACATTTATTTGCCAAAATCTAAGCTATCCCAATTCAACTTCTTCTAAGCCAGATCCTGAAATGCCTATGGTCACTACAACCTCACACATCAGAACAGGAGCTGGTATAGAAAACAAATATGCATGGGTATGGAAGTAAGTGGTTTTAAGCTAATGCAGATAGATAGCTTATTTTTTAACAGAATTATGTTACTGCATGTATTAACTTGGAATCCCATAAGAAAATATGATAGAGTTGGTGATTTAAACAACATAAATTTATTTTCTCATAGTTTCAGAAGCTACAGGTCCATGATAAAAGTGCCAGCAATTTTTACTTCTGCTGAGGGTCTATTCTTAGCTTGCTGACAGTTACTGTCTCACTGTGTTCAAATAATTGTCCTTCAGGTTGCACGTACGGAAAAGGGAACTCATGAACATCACCTTACAAGGATGCTAATTCTGTCAGACTAGGGCCAGAGCCTTTACATTTAATTACTTGCTAGCAGGCTTTGTCTTTAAATACAGTCACACTGGTGGTTAGTAGGACTTAAACATTTGACCTTTGGGAGAGAGAGATACAATCCAGAGTACTGCCTAATTGTGTATAAATACCATATTTTCTTTATCCACTTGAGGTATCCCCTCTGGTCAGTTTTATTCTATTTTAGAAGTTTTAGAGAAATTAAATGAGAAAAGTACATTTAAATAAAAGAAGTACTCTCTTTTCATTTGATCTTATTTATAGAAAAACGTAAAGAATCTACACAAAAGTGTATTGAAACTAGTGGACGCATCAACGTTTTCAGGCACAAGATTAATATACAAATTAATTTGTATTCTATATGTTGATAGTGGGCATTACAAAAATACAATTAAGAAAACAAATACCTTGTCTATCATTATGCCAATTTCATAGTGTCTTGAAAATCCTCTTTGTACTATTACTTCCTTAGCTTTGATAATAAATTTTTACCATAAGTTTAAATTAAATTCACCATACATTTTGATAGTTTAAAACAGAATTATTTTCCCCCTGCAGTCTCTTAGAGAAAATCTGTTTCTCACCTCTACCAGGCCACAGGCATCCTTGATTTGGGGCTGCTTACATCCAGGCTGGGCCTCAGTGACCCCTTTACTATTTCCTTTGTGTGTCTGCTAAACCTTTTCTACTGCCCTCTTAAAGAGTGACTGTGATGGCATTTGGGTGTACTCCAATACACAACAACTGCCTGAAACTAAATCCTTAATCACTTGTAACAATCATTCTCAAAATGAGATAAAATGTACTGGTTGTGAGATAATTTGGGTATGGAAATATTTTCAGGAGACTATTTTAAATCTCAAATAGTATATGTGTACTTAGACTTGAAAATGGACATTGAAATGATCCCAAATTTGGCATAACTTTTCAAGTTGTTTTTCTTTTCCAGATCTTTCTAATTTTCCATTAATTGTAGATTCAGCATTTTAGTTTCTCCCAAAATAGTTTACTGGAATTTTAATGGGTTTTCCTTACATCAATGCATCACATTAGAATAAATTGATCTCTTTGAAAATTTAGACTTCAAATAATCATGATGTAGTTCTCTATTTAATTAAGGCTTTAATCACCAATAGCAATGTTTTATATTTGCCATTGAAGTGGTATCTCATATTTCGTTGTGCTTGCCCTTAGGAGCTTCATGATATTTGAGCTATTGTGAATGATTTTTCTTCTAAATCCCATGATTACACGTAATGCTTTAAATCTAATTATTTGTCTAAGTAACTTTCTTGTAACTGTTTTAGGATATTATTTTTTCATACTGATGCCAGCATAAATGAAGACAAATTTAAATCTTTTAAAGTTAATTTTCTTGCCTTATTATATTGATTAGAAATTGTTATAACACCGAATAAAAAGAGATGTTATTACTGTTGTTTCCATGTCCTATATTTTGTCTAGTTACATAGAAAAGAACTAGTCAAGTAGTGTTTATTTCATCATGCCTGATCCTTTAATTATCCTGAATATTTTCAATTTAAAACAGTGATGCTACTTATTTTCCTCAAGTTTCTGAAGTTAGATCAAGGTTCCTTACTTATCTCTACTCCAGATTGGTTCAACAGGGGTGGATCAAAAAGCTGAAGAATTTCCTCCATCTCTGGCAGTCTGACGAAGGCTTTGGGCTAAAATCTCAATAATGGAGCATGTAGCCAGGCTACATTTATGTGGTCACTTTGAACTGTTAACAACTGGTTGGCTACATGAGACAGCTACATGACTTTGTGTGACCTAGTATCACTTATTACACCATGGTGCTTCAAACATATTTTATTGTTGGAACCATCCACATTGTTAAAGGAGAAGGAAAGTAGATGGCAATTGTTCACAGGGCATGGTAAATTTCTGGAAGTATAATAATAAGGCTATATGCAAAATAAAATATGCCGCAGAGGTGTGATATTTTTTAATACACGTATTCTATGTATTGATTTCTATTACAGTGAGTCCTCTGTGTCTGTGAGTCCTCTGTGTCTGCTAGACCATTTAAGTAAAATACTTGAGAATCTGTATGAGACAACATTTGCTAGAGATGCAAACTCGATAGAAGATATCGGTATAGTTAAGCCAGGAGATTTATTAGGCATCTCACAGGATCAGAGGTGGAGGAATCCACAATGACCTTCTGCAGGACAGTCAGAGGGTCCAATAGCAGCTCTGCCCAAGATGGTGGAAGCGCAGATCAAAAGAAACTAAGCATGCAGCACCAGTCCAAGATTGAAGGGCTGGATGCCATTAGAGACTCACTGATGTGAGTCTGCAGTAGAAGGCTGAAGAGACTGGAGATGTGGGAACTGATGTCCAAAGACAACATCTGCAGCAGCAAAGGACACAGCCAGTCAAGAAGACGGGGTTATGCAAAACAGGCACACATCTTTCTTCTTTTCGTTTGTTATTTTATACAAGGTAGAAGCCTATTGTTTGATGCCACGCACAACTGGAATGGATCTTCCCCCCAAGGGTGGCTGGCCTGTATACCAATCTCCCACAGACACATTCATTTAGCTACCTTACTGTTCGAAGTCAGTCAAATTAGTATCACAGTTCAAGTTCACAGCACTCCAGAGCAGACTTTGCTAGCTGTGGTGGTTCTGGAGCCTTTTCTCCAGAGCAACTAAGAGATGCCTGTAATGAACAAAAGATGGGCAAAAGTGCTGAAAGTCAAGTGATACATTTCAAGAAAGTATTTCATTGGCAGTGAAGGTGTTCATAAAGATGTTTACAAAAAGTAGAAAGTTCATTGTTTCTTTGTATAAGAAAATTCTCTGGTGAATGCAACAAAATTATAGTAATGTTTATGTAATTTTCACACAGAATAAGATACAGAGGTTTTCTGTATCTAGAGTAGCTATGCTAGACTATATTAACAATAGCAACAAATTGACACAGGGTAAGAAAAGTAGGTGCTATGGAGGTAAAAGGTTGAAGGAATATTTTTACATATACATTTTTTTTACTTTTAAAATTTTGAACACAGGTAACTTTTATAGAATATGGAAAAAACTAAATAAATAGTAGTATAATTGGGAAGAAAGGTTTTCACCTGTTTTGCAATATGGTGAATAGTGCTGAAGAGGTATCATTCAAAAAGTCATGCAGAGATTCAGTACTTCTGGGAGAGCTCCAGAAGATGTTACAGAGAAAAGTTCATTTGACTTGTATCCAGGTTTGTTTCCTAACCTTGGCTCTTTTCGGTTCCTGTCTTTTTACTTCAATCATTTCATAGATGTCATTCAATCTAGATTTTTTTCCCTGCTTTGAATATACAGAAGTCTTCAGTTCATCTTATAATGGCTAACTGGTGGTCAGAACTGATCACTGGATTCAGACACTGAAACTGAATCAAAAACATAGACTCAGAGGAAATAGAAAACTAATGTCTTCTCAAAACAGGAGGAGCTCAATACATACCTGTTGGCTGTCTTCGAAGAAGCATATTTATGTTATGTTTCTTCATTCATATGCCAGTTTATTCTTCAAAAGGTTTTGAAGAAGAATAAAAGAAAATTTTAATACAACAAAATAATTCTTTCAAGTGCCTGGATATAGGTTTCTATGAGTGGAACTTGGACAATTTATTCTATCTTTATTTCACCCACCTTCCATCACTATAGTTTACTTATTAGAGTATAGTTTGCTTACAAGAGTATGTTCAGTTTTTTTCAGAACATTTCATACACTAAAACACAATACATTTAACTGTATTGCTAACTAAAGTGTTTTAAGGGGAAAAATCCTATGGTTTAGGCATTGATACAGCATCAAGTGAAAGTGTATCTAGTGCAAACTTAGTCCTTCTCTGCTAATTTGATCTCATCAGGGGATCATAAATAATATAAGGTGCACATTTTTGTAAATTAGAGGATTTTCCTCCTAAGTCTGAAAGCTAACAGTGTCACTAGAAATAACAGACCATGAATATTTAAACTCCTAGAGAGATATTGCTTTATACTCATTTCTGAAAACTGATAATACATTAAAATTATTCAAACATACAATTGAATTGTGAACTTTATAATGTGGTAGTTTTGTACAAGGTTAAAGATATGCAATTTACATTACAGCAGTTTCAAAAAGTTGTGTGTTATTATTCACTTCTATTTAGCCACCATTTACAGAATCATACTAGTCACTGTAGGAATATGTTTGAGAAACCACTGCTGAATTTAGCACTTAGTAATTAGGTTATGTCATTAGAGAGTGCTAGGGTTCAGTCTGAAATTTAATATACTTCTGAAACCTCTCACTGAGAGTACTTCATTTCAATCTCATGGAAAATTCTTTGACAAATAATCTGCAAGTAGGTTTTGAAAAACTGAGTGTTAAGAATTTAAAATTTAGTTAAATCATAACAATAAACTTTATGGCTGTATTGTTCTTTGTCCTGAATCTTGTGGTAATGTAATTAATAAAAGAAAAAACTTTTTTATAAAAAGAATTATAATAGCGCATTTTTGGACATACTTTTTACTTTACATTCCATGTGACATGAAATAATAAAATCAGGAAGTAGATTGTAATAAGTAGATGATTTTTTTTGTTAACTCTGGGACATTGAATAACATATAATTTAATGTTAAGTAATAAGCCACTAATGTAGATATTATGGAACAATAAAAAGATTACGTTAAAGAAGAAATTAATGAAGCACGATCTAGCATTCCAGCATCCGTACCATATCTGGTCTCTTGCCCCTCCTCCCAGGTACTGTTCCCCTGCTGGACTTCCCTGGAAACCGCGAACTAAGCTGCTTCGCTTTGCCACACTTTTTCGCCGTTATGTTTTTGCCTCGGTGACTGCTGACTGTGTACCGAACTCGCTAAAACGTTAGCCCAATTAAACCTTTCTTCCTTTTAGTAGTCAGTGTTGGGTATTGTGTCCCAGCAATGGGAAATCCATCTAGCTCATCAGCATTTGGACTATTATGGTATTTTCAATTTAATTTTAAAGCTATAGTAATTAAGGCAGTGTAATATTGTCATCAAAATCAACACATGGATAAATGGAATGAAATAATCTCAAGATACTGATTGCTGTTTGTGTGGATGACTGTTTTTTGAAAAATGTGCTCAGGTAATTCAGTGGAGAAAGAATAATCTTTTCAACCAATAATACCAGAACAAGTATATATCCTTATTCAAAATATTATAAAAAACTTAAGCTGTACTTTATGTCACATACAAAAATATCTTATGATATAAATTACATCAGTTGTTTTAGAAATTTGATATAAGATCAAATATTTAAAAGTTACGGTGGATAGTGTATTCTTGAAATCAGCTATGAAGTTTTTCCTTTTCTTTTTTTCCTGTTACACATGGATCCTGAACATAATCGCCCCTTAAACTCAACTCAAGTTTGTCATCGCTAGAAAGGATTACAGGTTTCACATAATTCTGGAATAAACCAGAGACTCAAGTCTAACTATCCCTTAATTGTCATATTTTGTTTTAGATTGTGTCAGAAAGAGATCTGAGTAGTCTGAGAGAGTAAAGATAAAGTGTGGTGTGAATTTGTTGGAAATTTCCACTTTATCACTTGCAAAACATTATAAAAAGAATAAAATACTAAAATGCTTCATGGTAACGTGGTCCGTCTTAAGCTATTACAGGATGACTAACAAAGTCGTGTCCTGTGAAAAGGTTAATCAGTTGTTCTATGTGTATTTCCACCCAACGAGCTTCAAAGTTATGTAAATATCATTTATTTTCCCTCTAATTTGAGGTAACCAAAATTATTGCAAATAGTGTTTCATAGAAGTTACCAAATCTGGACCCCCCCTTCCCCAGATTAGATTAATCTTGTGACAGAAAAATTTAGGTTATCTGAACATAATAGTTTTTAATCATGAAATTCATAAATATACACATATATAGGTGACAACAATAACGTGATGTGATTAGGTAAGGACCACATGTATATATACTGTTGGCTTACTTTAGTAGCTAAAGTATTTCAAGCAGTGTCTAATATTAAGTAACAATGTAACTCAAAGTTGGCCCATTTCTGAAAGTTATATAACCCACAATATGATTTTGGTAACTAAAAGCTGCTCAGGTGGACAGTAAAGTTTTAATTATCCCACTTTCCGATGGGATTTCTCAGTCTTCATGCACAATTTAATTTTTGTTTTGCGTATTCAGGAACCTATAAAGCGTATTTAAAGAGTACATATAATGTGAGGTTGCACTATGCTTATACTAGGAGACACCACTTTTAGGCTCACCTGATTTAATTTTATATATGAATTCATAACATTATTTAAGCATAGAAGGCTAGCAGTAGAGGCCTACCTATTTCAGGACATCAAATGTGATCAGCACAATTAGAAAGCAGATATAAATGAGGCCATTTAGTCTGTGGGCAGCAGTTGACAGCCTACTGCGCCCCACTTAGCTTAGCCTCAAGTCTAGGTTACTAATGAGAACATTCAGCCCCGGGTCAAAAATGCACAAATAGGAACAGAGAATTGTGAAAACCATTAAAGACTTTCAGCAGAACACATAGACTCAGTGTAGTAAAGAGGGCAGTGTGGAACCAACTAGACTGTGTATTCTATGAGGGCTGAGATTACTAGTTTTTTCCCTATGAATCACTGCTTTTCCCAAGTGTCTAGCATAATTCCTGGCAAATACCATGTACTCCATACATATTTGTTGAATGCATAACTGTGATAAAATAACAGAGGTAAATAAGTAAATGTACCTAGGGAACCTGATTAAACAAATAAATGTAGACAGGGCTCCCCTTCAACTATTACTTAACACATGGCAGGTGTAAGCTCCTGAATAAAAGCAACATCACCAATCAGATAATTCTTAATTTCCTTTAGGATCACCACATTTCTGTGCTCTAAGCACAATGATTTTCGTATTTCCAGGATAGAATTTATGAAGGAACTAGCACTAAGGAGTTACTGTTGTGTTATATCACATTATATGTTGTGTTATATGTTATGTTATGTTATGTTATAGAATAAGAAAAATGATTTCAGAAATTTGGAAGACGTAGGTTTGAAGCTTAGTTTAACTTATATGCAATCTAATTGATAGCTGAGGCTTTTTATCTTTCAAGTCTAGGTATTTATTCAACTCACCATTGCTTTAATTTTCTGGATACCCAATAACCATAAATAAATGAATTTTTTAAAAAATTAGAATACTGGGCTCATAATTTTAAGAATTTGTTATATATGTCTCATGTGGAATAGTTTGTGAAAGTGAGTATGGTTTGTATCTATTTTTAGTTCTCCAATACTATGAGGACCTCTGCTGATCAACAATGACGTTGGTCTGAGTGGGGCCTGCATTTGAATGACTCACGTGTCTCAAACACAAACTTGCCTGAAATCTGATACCTTCAACAACCTAAAAGAAATATAGAGGTACCTCAAATCATGGCTGTTATGAACATTAGAAACACGGTTTGCTGGTTTTTATTATAATTACCGTGTAAGTCTATGGAGGGGAAGAGTGTTGTTGAAGAAATTCAGTGGTCAATAACCCATATTTTTGTTCAAAATGGAAAACTTTTTCTTTTATCTTGTATTACTTCTTATCAACATAACTTTCAGGTTTTAGGAACATATTTTTCTGCTGTATCACAGTTGTATGATATATTTATGTATGATGCTAGAAGGGAATATATAACATAGTTTAACTGTATTTTTTCTAAAACTGTTGAGACTTTCAGATGTCAATATAATCATTCTTTTCATGCCCTGCCACAAATCATTTTTGGATGAGAATTTAAATGACAAAAACATAATCTTACAAGTATTTTCCGATTATGAATAGATGTACTGCCTATTTATAGTAGAAAATGTGTTTACATTACTTATTTTAGAACTTTATCAAAATTTATGAATGCTAAGTTATATAGTCTTACTCCAATCTCTGTTTTATACTTAGGTATTCATCTTCAGTTATTCAAGGTAAATTCAAGTAGAATGGCTCACGTGAAAAGGAGATGTATATTACATGCATATGTATTCTTTTTTCCATCTCTTCTCTTCCTTCATTTTTTTATAATCAGTAATCAGGTACTTTTATTTTCATTTTTTCAACCTCATACTACAATGAACACACCTAAATGTCTTTATTTTTTGTAACTATTCCAAAGTGATACACTTTGGCATTCTTTCCTTCAAATATAATTAGTTACTGTTTGGGGAGATTACCAAACTATGTGTTCTGTTCATGATACATTAAACTTTCATTAAATCTAGTGTTGTCTATTTTAACTGCCATAGTAAAAATACCATAAACTAGATGGCCTATAAACATGAAACATTCATGTCTCTGAGACTTTGAGACCAGGAAGTTGAAGACTAAAATGCCAGCAATGTCAAGTGGGTGCTTACTTCCTCCAAGAAGTGACTTCTAACTGTGTCCTAATGTGATAGATGAGGAACAAGGAGCTCTTTAGTTAGGCCTCTTGTAAGAGCACTAATGACATTCATGAAGGCTCTGCCCTGATGATTTCATCAATTTCCAAAGTCTTCATCACATAATACTATTTTGTTGGGGATTAGGTTTCAACATATGAAATTTAAGCCGGAAGCAAATATTCAGATCATAGCTAATTATAAGAGGTTCATGGTTGCAAAAAAAAAAAAAAAGGTATAAGTAGGTATCATGGCTTGTATCTAGGTGTTCCCCCAAAGATTTATGTGGTCATAGGTGGGGCTTTTCAGAGGTGGCTGGATCTACAGTGTGTGATGCTGGAATTAAGGGTGTGATGTTAGAATTAAGAGTGTGTGATTACTAAATTAGTCCACTGATTGGATTGTCATAGTTCTGGTTCTGGATAATGGAATGACCCACAATGGGTGTGAGTGCCACCTGCCCTAAGGATGTGTAGCCTGGATAGAACACAAGGGACAGAAAGAGGGCTAATGCCGTTCATTGCTTACTGCTCCCTGCCAAGAATTGTTTCTCCTTTGTGAAGCCCCTCCCTCATCCCACCCCGCTTTGGAGTCAGCTAGCTACCCATGGACTGAGACACTTACAAACTGTGAGCTACAATGAACCTTTCCTCCTTTAACTTTGAATGTTGAGTATTTTGTCTCAGCAAGGATACAAGTAACTAAGACAGTAGCTATCACCAACATATAGAAACTTTATAAGATAGTATCAGAAAGTGTTTCATCTACAGCTACATGATAAGCTTGCCTGTTAGCCTAAGTATCCAGCTCAAGATAGCATATTGGTTTTGTTTAATTTTGTTTTGTTGTTGTTTGTTCCTCTGAGTTAGTGCTTTTCGTGATGAAGTAATTGGAGAACCCATTTCTTTGATGAGTTCTTGCTTTCTCCAAATATCTAGTATCCAACAATAGAAATTTGCAGTCATTCTTGCACTTTTTCAATTCTAACCATATAAACAGGACCTTAATACACTAATTGTTTAATTTGAACATAAAATTCTGAATGTATTTTTTTGAAACTTATACAAATCCTTCACCCCATCAAGATTTCTATCTAGGCGGGGCTGTTTCAGAGATTTTTATTTGATTAATGTAATTTTTTGTGAATATTTTTGGAGATAATTTGGATTTTTTTCTGTGGTAACAGCCTCCCCTATACTCAGTGTAACTAGAAGCATATTAGTCTTTAGGAAGCAGCAGGGCAGGAACAGATTTTTGACACATAGGTATCCTTAGCAGGAGCTGAATAAGGAGCACTGCTATTTTCAACATCATTTCCATTCCCTATCTTCACTTTCGAATCACCTCATACCTGAGCTTCTACTTCCTCTTACTTGAATGTTTTCCATGCAGTCCAGCCCCACACCATGTAGTACTGGTGTCATCAGGGTCTAGCCTGGTGACAGGAATCCTGAAGGCAATGAAAAGAACTTATGTTTTATTGAATATAAGTATTTTATTCTGCCTTCTTATTGAGAAGTCTTGTAATGTCAGTAAAAGGTGCAGTTCAACTATCCCTTTTCTTTCCTATTTTGGTTCACTTGTTACTATATCTTCTTTATTAGGACTTTCTAATTTATAAAAGCTTTGTTCTACAGAAAATCCACAGTTCTCCAATATTGCATGAATAGATCATTAAAATATGATGATTGATGTAAATAATACAGATATGCTCTTATTTTAAAATCCAAAAATATTCAGCAACATATAGTCCACATATATTTCAGGTTAAAGTTGGCAATGTGACTATATTTTTTGTTGAACACATGGAAATTATAGGGTAAAAATAAACCTTAAGTGTAAAGGAAAATTTAGTGTTATTTTATATGTGGTAATATATTCTCAATTTAACAGTTTTAAAGTTCCTCTTTTTCTCATATTTAAAGTAAATTAAATCATTGGAACTTTAGAAGGGGAAACCTCAATAATGTATATAATTAACAATTTAATTTATATATATTTTTATTAGGTAAAGTATATTCTTAATGATCATTAAATAAGCATGTGTTAAATTCATCTGCATCAGAAAGCTAAGAATCAATTTGCTAAAATGTCGTAAAGGTTGTATACTCAACAATTTCCTCTTCAATACTCTGGTACAAAATCATTATTCTTATCATGTAATACAGGTGAAGAAACTTACAGGCTTAATGCCTCAGCTAATGATATACAGAAAGACAGTTGCGGCAGGGGTCAACAATCAGAATTTATTTGGAGATGTCACTTTCAAACTCCTGTTTCACATTGACCTCTGAAAGAAAATCAATTATATAGAGCTTACTGGCTTAGAGAATGTCAGTGCGATGCAGTTTAATTCATCATTAAACCTGTACTGTCTATTTTACTAGCCGGTTGTTTACTGTGAATAGCAATGCAGAATAAAAACTACATCTGGAGAATAAGGAAAGGTTTATTTATTGTTATATCTACCAGACATTAGTAATATGCCTACTGAATTGCTTTCCTATTACACCAGAATCATTTTTCAAAGATTTAAATTTATTGAAAAACACTGAAGCAGAAAGGAGAAGAGATAATAATTCTATTATACGAAGTGTAGGTGTATTGTTAAAACTTCCGGGGATTGCACTAAAATAGTTGGAGAAAAGAACTGGCTCAATAAAGAACAGATTCAAAGGAATGCTGGAGTGACTAAAACAGTAACTAAGTTTTCCAATTCCAGACAATTTACTGTCTGACAGAAAAGTATATTTATATATACATTGGGTAAATGGATATCGTTTTCTTAGTAACTACCCGCAAAATTCAGAATTTGATGAACCATGTTATACAAAAGTAAATATAACAACAGACATGATGCAGTCAAAGAAAGAATACTAAAATTCTGGCTAAGGATATAAAATTACTTGTGAAGAGTTGACTTTCATGGAAATGAAATCTTTAGGTTAGCTGTAATTACTGAAATGATTTTAAATGGGTACCTAATCCATCTAAAAGAATGGTTAAGAATTTCTATGAGCACAGTTTTAAAGTACAGTGGTTCAACAAGTTTGTAGGAGTTGGAATGAAATAATTTCAAAACGTAATTTGACAATATACTAATTACTCAAATACATTCTGTAGGTTAAAGTGAAATTACATATGTTAGAAATGAGATATGAGAGTGAAAATAAAGTAGTACTTGACATAAGTTCATGTAGGTTACAAATTGAATGACTCCGCATGACACCATTTATTTATACTGGAAAATGTACTATGGCCCTACAATCTTGCAGTGTGATGGTCTGAGAAATAGGGATGCCATGTTTTCTCTAATTTATAAGAATATGGGCTTTATAGAAGTAAAAATTCTGGTGTTGCTATCCTTAAAAAAGTGCTACGAATAATATTTCCTGTACATGTTTTTGTATTTTCTGTTGTAGCCAATTTGTTTTGACAAATTAAATTAATATTTAACTTATTCATAAACCACAAGCATTGTACACATTAAAAGATATTATATGATACTTCAGTACATGTATGAATTGCATAATCAGGTTAAACATATTTGTCTCTTCAAAGAATTATTTTTCCCTTATGGTGAAAATATTTAACATTTTATAGTTTTTTGGGATATACAGTACACAATCACCACCTATATTTATCAAGCATTCTTTAATTCTCTCCTGTTCTAAACTTTTATTAATATCTTTACTGACTTCTTGCTTTTTATTTCAAAGATTATTTCTTGAAAAGTAACTCTATACATGTTTTAAATTGTTTTTAAAATACAAATATAATAATGATCATTGTAACTGAAGCATAGTTTAAAATACAAATTAATGTATCATATATATGCTTTTTTTTAAATTATAAAGGTTATTTGATGAAATGGATACTTAGTTTTTATAATAAGCCCATGAATTACAAACTTGGAGAATGTCTACTATCCATTTTTCCCACTAGCTATTTTAGAATTTGTGCAGAATGAAGTGCAATAATCTTAAACATGTCATAGGGAACTTTGCCTATTATTATTACATTCTAGTTTTTTACCTATTAGTCTTATATTCTGGAGTCTCAAGATAAACCAACCTTCCCTATCTTCAACAAACTTTGTATGTCTTCTCTTTTCTTGAAGACTACACTTCATGTCACACCTACTTCCAACTGCTCATGGGTCTTCTATTGGAAGATACTTAGAGTTCATCTGACAATAGCTGACCTATCACTAAAACTTAATTTCCAACACCATTGAGTTTATGAAGTTCTACTGACCTTGACTACAGAGTATTAATGTGCTAGAAGAAACTGAAATATATTTCCAAGTGTTTGGTTATGTTACAATTCTCAATTAGTACCTACTGCTTTCTGCTTCAGTATTATTCAATAAATTTAAATCTTTGAAAAATGAATTTAGTATACTGGGAAAGCAATTCAGTAGGCATATTACCAATGTCTGGTAGATATAACAATAAATCTAACAATAAATGTATGAAGGCCCAAGTTGACCTTTTTCAGTGAAGTATGCTTTTTCTTAATTATCAAAAATATAACCAGCTAGTATTCCTGTGTCTACATGCTTCAGAGCCCCTGAACTACTCATTGTGCATGGTGTGATTTTAGTGAAGACTCTTAGTTTATTCACAAGACCTGGATGCTGCACATTTGTGTTTTGTTTATTTATTAGTCAAGGAGTTTTTTGAATACAAGGAATGTTTCACAATTAATCTCAGATAAGTGAAAAAACAAAATATTAAAAATGGAAAACAAAACAATCTTAATGTAGACTGTGGTTACTTTCTTTCCGCTAAAAAATTAAGTTCTTCTGATCTACTTCAGGATATTTAACACTTAGTTTTCTGGCCTGAAAATAAAAACATAGAAAAAATTTAAATCACAAAATATGAATATTTAATGCAACTAAACAACACAGCAATATTTCTTAAAGTCCTCTAGAGAGCACATATGGAAGAAATTAAATGAAATACTTTCTTAATTTATATTTTAGAGACCATTGTCTATGAATTTATCATTTCAAAGTACACACAATTGTTCCCCCATACAATATTTCTTTAAAAAAAAAAAAAGCAAATACAAACAATGTAAGAAATTATCAGTCACAGCTTTCTGAGAAAAAAGCTTGCAGTGCTACACTATTACTCCTTCCTAAAGTGAAAAATCTAAGGAATCTTTTATAGCTTCACATGAAATATTCCTTGAGCTATCTATCATTTATGCACATATTGGAATTTTTAGTATAGTGTGTTTATTACGAATGTTATGTGTTTGTTTCATATGTGTTACACAGTAGTTGCTTGTATGTGTTGTGAGTCTGGACTGAGTATATGTGTTTGCTGGATGTGTAAATTCTGCATGTTTGGTTTATGTGTTTGGTTGTATCAATGTTGAACAGTTTTGCACTTGGGAGTATATTATTAAATGTTTTAACAAAACTGTTATAAGGATTACTGCACACTTAACTTACTGTTTTTCCTTAGCAATACAATATAGACAATATATTTTCTTCTATTCCGAGACAGAGAGTTCAACTGTATTCTTTTAACTGATACTTAATAACATTTAGTAAATCATTTTACAAACTTGCAATAGTGACTTCATTTGGTGCCACTCCAAACACAAAGATATGTTAAAAGCTGTTTTAACATATTTGTGAATTTAAAACTAAGAAAGAGAAATATCTGGGTGTCAGTAATAAAGACAACTCAAAGACAGTTTAATAGAATAAAAAATCAAAGAAAACTCAGAGTTTAGTAAAATAAAAATCAAAGTTGTATCATCCCCTGGATGTATTTTGACTGAATAAAGGATTAGAGGATTGAATTTTAAAACTAGTATGAAACTCCATCAAGGCCTTAAGGCTCATGCATGATTTTAACTAAAACATAGAGCAGGCACTTGAGCAAAGTCTACCATATTTATGAATGAAGGACAACACAACCTTGGTTAATGAGCTCACTTGCTGCAATCATAAAGCATACTTAGAAATTTAGAGCCACGCATAAAATAAAGGAGCAAATCCAGATTTATGTAAAGAGAAATTTTGTTT
>RJWT010021987.1:0-17371 GCA_004365215.1 Cuniculus paca
TTGCCGCTTGCAGCCGCCATGAATGACTGCCCTCTTTTGCTCTGGCTGCTGCCTTGAAGTGTTGCCCCAGTGCCATGCCACCTGCCTTGGAGTCAGCTGATTATGGACTGAAATCCCCAGAAACTGTAAGCTAAATAAACCTTTCCTTGCTTCACTTTGGACGTCAGGTATTTTGTCCCAGCAACGAGAAAAAAGTAACCAAGACAACTGATCATCCTGTATATTGTCTGGCAATCCTGAAAACTGGAAAAACAAAGAAAGAGAGCAGAAAGAGAGGTCTCAAAAATGAACAACATCTAAGGAAAAATTTTTGGATGTAGCAGCAAATGGTGTCAAATCACAAAATGAGGTTAAGGATGACCAAAAAATTTGAGAATTTCATGTTTTGTTATTGTTGTTTTGTCTTTTGTTTTTTTTTTTTAAGTGGAAGACATGGATAATCTGGTGTGGTTTTGTGTTTTGTTTTGGTGCGCTTGTTTTACTGGTGATAATGAGGATGGAACCAGGGTCTTTACGCTGAGCTATATCCCAACCCTTTTTTATTTTTTATTTTAAGCAAAAGGTCTCACTAAGTTGCCCAGGCTAGGCTCAAACTTGAAATCCTCCTGCTTCAGCCTTCCACTGGAGTCCTGGTATTGTAAGTGTGTATCACCACACCTGGCCACATTGATAATCTTTAAGGGAAAACAGTCTACCATTTGTTTAAAAAACTATGGAAGATTAAGATATTTCTATGTTTGAATTATTGTGCTTATTTCCTTACCTTATTGAGTATTGCTTATTCTTTTATGAAAATTGTCTCAATGAGAAATATCTTGCCCTTCCAAAGATAGAGTGTTAGGCACTGCAAATCTTCGTCTTCCTACCACAAGGTTAATAAATTTCCTCACAAAGCTGCAAGCTCTATGAAGACTGGTTTTCTACATTAAAACATGCATCTTAAATGACCATTTAAAACCTTAAAGAAACATCTTCTTTCTCTCTCTTCTGTAAAGATCACAAGTTGCTTAGAGTGATTTTATGACTCAAAGGATCCACAGCAATTAAAAACAGGACTTTTCCACATGTTGATTTCCATGAAATTTTTTAAAAAAAATCTCTCTCATCAGGGAAATGCAAAACATAAATTGTACTCACTAAACATGAGCTATATAAAATAAGTGTTCAATTTGCAGGGATGTGTTGATGTGTGTATTCATGTGCATGTATTCAGAAAGGACTGTATTGAAGAAAGCTTGTTAGATACCCTCTGGGTTGCATGCACAAAATAAATCTTTTCCTTGTAACCAATCTTTTCATAAGAAAAGTCTGTAGATTTGAAAATCTCACCACTTGACTGTCTTCTCAAATTTGCTTTTGCATTATACTTCATCCCTGAAATAGAAAAAGCTGTATACTGCCCTCCAATGACACATAAAGCTTCCACTAACAACTTCACATGTGGACCTAAGCAATGTATCACTGCACTTAAGGATTTCCGGAGATGTTTTATGAATCCCAAAAGCAACACAGGTTTACCAAATCATTAAAATAATATGCCTATATATTTCTCTAGTCATATGTTACTCCAAACATAGCAATATGTATAGTAATACTGCAGGAAATAAAAGATCAACGAATATATCTATATATAAAGCTCGTCATTTGCTGTACAGATTTTATGATTTTGTTTTGCTGGAATGTTTTTGTATGAATGAATATCAAACTTAAAGAACGTAGATTGTCTTATTAAATATGGCAAACTAATGCCAGTAGTTTTTCTATAACATGCAAAAACTTCAATGTTGAGAGGAATCATTTCTAACAAACCACGTATACTACTCTTTGCTCAAAGTATTATATGAGAATATTTTTAACAATGTAGGTAAATCTGAAGTTGTAACAGCATGGGCTTATTTGCCAAGTATTTTCAACAAGCTACTACCACTGTAGTAAAAATCTTCAGGGAAATACAGGAAGCAACAAGAAGTGTAGTTATTCAACACCTGCCAGTAATCTTCAATTCTCAAAAAAACTAAAGCATCATTTGAAAACATCAGTTGTACTTTCATGTTTTCTTCCATTTTCAATTTGATTTAGTTCTCCTAATAGATCAGCAATTTTTTAAAAATTCTTTTGCATTAATTACTGTATGTGTAGCACCAATAAGTTCTGCTATATTAATTGCTTTATGAAACAGCAAAATGTTCAATATTTAGCTAATCCATTTTTCCAAGTCTTAATTGGTTATGGGTGAATTCCTGCCAGGCAAGTCTTGACTGTTTTCTAACACATTCATAATCCTGCTAGAGAAGACTGAATGTTTTAGGATTGGAATTAAATCTGGAGCAGGAACTGAGGCAATAATTTGCAACTCCAGGTAAAGTGCAATAACAAGTCCCTGAAGACTTAAGTCTTAACCTACCATCTATGATCCTGCCTCTGGGAAGCAGCACATCTTATTGTTAAGAACTAGGCTTTTTAATCAGATGGAACTGAGTTTGAATCCATACGGTTATTAATTATGTGGATTTCACAAGCTGTTGGCTGGAATAGGTAGGTGATGGGAAATCAGTAGCCTCCAATACCACCAACTATCTATAATATTCCAAATGTACTAACAGAAAAGGGGCAGAAGGAAAGACCTATTCCAGGTCTAAATCAACCCTAGAAGTCCCTGCAAGTAGAAAAGCTTAATGTTGCCCATAGGCTTATCATCTTTAGAATTTAACTAAAGGCATTTAGAAAGTAATGTCAGAGACAACCATGTATTAAGTGACTCTTAAAGAGTTTGCAATTCTTAAGACATCACACATGGTTACCTTAAATACTCTACCAATCTGCTGTTCATCTGGAAACTGGCACAATTCTCTGGCAAAAAAAAGAAATAGTTTCCCTACTAATCTCAGTCTCCATCAAGAAAATTTAGAGTCACGAATACATCTGAAAAACAAAGTCGTCATCATTAAAACTGACGCTGCTGCTGGTTCCTGCCCACACTAGCCCTAAGCTGCAGGACAAAAGGAGAGGGCCAATACATCTCACAGATAACTAAAGCACTGCCAAGTTCTTGCTTGTGATTTCCTTCTGTTCAAGCTGTCAGGGCTTTGAAAAAGTACTACTATCAGTTCACTTCTCCTGGGTATACTCAGGGACTTGACTCAGACAGCATGTGTCCAAAAAGTATAAATGTCTCATACTAAAGTTTCCTTTAACTTTCTACTTCTAAACTCTTTCCACAACATACGAAGTGGCACATTTTCCCTCACATATGCTGTTAATTTGTTTCTCAAAATTAAAATAGGAATTACGTATTTGACAGTCTTATGAGGGTGCCATCACCTTCCAAACTGTCAAAAGAAAATGAGAAATACAGAGAAATCTGAATGACTTATTTTCTGGCACTTCACACCAAAATGAGATATAATCTGTGATGAGAGTCACACTTTAAAGATGTCAGATCTCTAAGCATCTTCTCTACAATAACAATGCACATGACTTTCACTCCGGGTCTGTCCTTTGTGATCCTGGTAATATAAACTATCAAATCCAAAATTTGCCGTAAGTCTCGGTTCTTTTGTAAAATGAAAGGACTGGATTACATGATCTCTAATGTTCTTCTCGGCTCAGATGTTCTAGGCTTCAGTGACTTCTTCTGGGGTAAATGGCTGTCGGCTCAGTTTCAACATGACATAATATGAAATCATAACTCTAGTCCTAACAACTACTGCCACATCCGACTTCCTTTTTTCTGTAAACAGTTCTAACAACCTCAAATTTACCTTGGATTAATAAGACATTCCAATTGCTCTCAGCATTTACTAATCCCCCTTAACCAGGCACATGAGTCAATACCTTGTTCTCAAGTTGCATCATCAGTTTTTTCCTCCCATCAATCACCTGATAACCTCCCTACATTAATGATTCAACATCAACAGTTCAACTCATGGCTATGGTACCAAATGCAAGAGCAAAAAATACTTAAAAAGTAGTCCTACAAAGAAGATGCTGCCAAGAATAATACCCAGATTAACTTTTCAGTAGAGTAACAGTGAATACAGGAATAGCCTGCATTTTCGTTAGAAAACTTTTAGGAACAACCACATACACCACTGCCACGAGATCCAATTCCAACCGTGCCAGCCAAAGTGGTGGTGGAGTTGGGCTGTAGGAGAAGACAGTTTCCTTCATCCAGTTTTCTTAGTAGACATGCCTTTCTCTAATCGTTTTTCTTTAGATGAGTCCTAACTATCTCAGCCCAAATCCTACCTCTCCAAGTGATTTCTTCCCTTTTCAACTGAGTAACCACTAGGGCTCTTATTTTGTTACTGCTTAAATTCTGTTAAAACATGATCCGAACTCTGGATCAGAGTTTGATGGCCGTAGGGAAACAGTAAGTCAGCGAGTCAGTGTTTCATAGTGTTTGTCCTACAAAGCACTGAAAAGTTAACAACAATTACACCACCAGCTAACTATACCATAAAGAATTAAAAAATAACTGTATACATAAGCAACAACAACAAAATAAACAAAAAGAGCATGAAAGTAAAGACATTTCTATGAAAGCCAGATATGATCTCAGGAAAGCATTTTGATGAGGTCTTGAAAGATGGTCCAAACAGAATTGGAGAGGGCTGGGAGGCCACAGGCTTGGAAAGAGCATGGGATGTGTTTCCCTCTGACACACAGCTTTTCCTAAAAGTCTGAAAGTTCAACCTGTCAGTTGCCAACCTTTCAATTTCTCAGTTGCCCAAGGTATATAATAATTTTGTTACTGCAGTTGTCGTATTACATTATCTTCTCTCACTGAACAGTGTTTTATGATTAAAACTATTTCTCAATACTAATGGCAATATTGGATTTTTAAAATTCTAATGTAATACATAGCCCATGTTTCTTATTATGACAGGACAGAGTGGACAGCATCAAGAGGGAGACCTGTGAAACCTTGATAACTGAATACAACAATGTCAAATGCCCCCTTTTTCATGATTATTTAAAAGGCTATCTGACAATGTTTGTTGAGTTACAATCTTGTAATTCAATCAATATGATATTTAGCTTCCTCTACTAATTTTTTTTTTTTTTTTTTTTTTTGCAGCACCAGGGATTGAACTCGCAACCTCGTGCTTGCCAGGTAGGTGTTTAGGCCACTGAGCTAAATCCCTGGCCCTTGTCTTTTTTGAGACAGGGTCTCACTATGCTGTTCAGACTGGCCTTAAGCTCACTTTGTAGCCCAGGTTGGTCTTGAACTCATAACAATCCTCCTGCCTCAGCCTCCCAAGTGCTGAGATTACAGGTGTGTGCCACCAGGCCCGGCTTTTCCTATACTAATTTTAAGATCTTTGACATATGATGACTAAGCTTAACTGTCAATCTGATTAGATGATGAGCCTCACAAAGGAACTAGGATATGATATTATTGTCTACCAAATAATTAAAAGACCAAAACCAAAATGTTGGCCAAGAGCTAGTGCAACTGGAATTATGTGTGTACTGCTTAGAGAAATATCATATGGCACAGAGAGTTTGGAAAAGTTTGATTTTTTTAAAAATTAAATCTTAGATTATCAGAAACTCTACTTCTGGGTATCATCTATCCAAAAGAAATGAAAATATACTTTTACACCAAGACATGAATATTCTTAACATTATTACACACAACAGCAAAAATCAGCAAACAATCCAAATGTCTATCAATTACTGAATTAATAAACAAAATATGATATATTCAAACATCAGTTAAAACCACGCCTTCCCATGAGCCACGGGCAGTCATGGAGAACAGGAAGAGAATAAAGAAGCCAAACCACGCCTTCTCATGAGTCAGCTGGTGCACGGGCTGGGAGACAAGAAGAGCAACACACACTCTTCCCTCCCACCCCCACCGCCTTCCAAGCAACTGGCTGATTCTGAGGAAGTCAGGCTGAGATAATAGCAACTGAAGTAAAAAAATAAATAAATAAATAAGTTAATGCTTGTGCTGTTTGACTGACTCTGCAGGCCTAAGGCTGGTAGTCTAAGCATCTGTTTAGAGGATAACAATATGTATTATAACAACTATGGGGAATTTCCTTCTGTCTTGCTTTTGAAATCCAGTATTTTGTTCCATTTTACTGTTTTGCTTTATTCCTGTATTTGGTAACCTGAGCAACTATTTTGAAGATAACAATGTGCAATATAACAACTACTGTTAAATTCCTATCATCTTATTTTGAAGACCTACATAGGAATTGTTTCTGTTGTTGTAGTTTTGCATTTTTTTTGTTTATGTCCTTGATTTTTATACTTTTTCTTTTTAAAATAAAAACAAATTAAATTAAAACAAAAGGGTTGGCTAATGATAAATGTTTCAACATTTTGAACCTCAAAAATACTGTAGTAAATTAGATAAGTTATATGTACATGAAGTTCTCAAAAAATGGCATTGATACAAAGACAGTAATCAGGTTAATAGCTGACTAGAATTGGAACTGGGTGTGGGATCTGCCCCTAAATTGTTACGACTCTGGATTAATGAAAATGTGCAGGTCTTGGACTATGCGTATGGTTGAATGTCTATATAAATTTCCTGAAACCACTGAATTATGCATTTAAAACTGGTGAGCTTTACCAAAGGTAAAATTTTTAGATTTTAATATCTGATTTTCATAGCATCACTTATTGAGAAAACTATCATTTCAAAATTAAACAGCTATGACCTCTAAACTAAAAATTATCTATAAATTTAAGGATTTAATTTTTGACATTTCATTATATTCCATGAGTTTATATAACTAGTTTTACCACATTGATAAGAGGATCACTGCAGTTTTGAGACTGTAATGTTTTGACTGTAATGTGTAAGGAATTTTGCATTTATGATCATGTGAAATAGTATAGTTTCTTTGTCGTCGTATATCTCTGTCTTAAATAAAAAGGGTAATTCTAGCTTCATGAGATGAGGTGGGAAGTTTTTGTTCATCTATTTTGTGAATGAGTTTATACAGGAGGGATATCATGTCTTTAATTATTTAATAAAGATTATCAGTAAGCTTACCTGGGACTATGTTTAGGTTTTCTTTGTTTTTGTGTATGTGTGGGAATATTTTAAATAACTAATCCAGTTTGTTTATATTATAGTTCTAACGACATTTTCCTATTTCTTCTTAAATCATTTTTTAGCATTTCTTTGTATGAATTTGTCCATTTAATACCAATTGTCTGATTTGTTGGCATAAAGTGCCTCACAATCTTCCCCCCAAATCCTATTAATTTCTTCAGAGTCAATAGTGATGTCCTCTCTTTTATTCCTGACTGGTAAATTGTGCTTTTTTTTTTCCTTGATCAATCTACCTAGAACATTTATTATTTCATTTGTTATAGCAAAAAATAAACTTTAACTGATTTTGCCAGTTTTCTATTTTGCTGATTTCTACAATTATCTTTATTATATCTTTCTGTTTCATTTAAGACAAATTTGCTTTTTCCCCCCTTTTCCTTAAAGTTGAAACTTAAATTATTAATTTGACATCTTTACTTTTTTCTAAAATAGATGCTGAAAATGCCAAATTTTACCCTAAGTGCTGCTTTAGCTACATCCCACAAATTTTAATATGTTGTGTTTTTATTTTCAAAGAGATTAACATATTCTCTAATTTCCCTTATGATTTTTCTTTGGCTCATGGGTTGTATATAAGTTGTTTAACTTCCATGTATAGACTCAAGTAATTTTGTTGATTATTTCTAATTTAATTACTTGTGTTTAGTAGTTACACTATGGATAAATTGAATCTCTTTAAATATACTGAGGATTGTTTTCTGGTTTAACCTATAATCTATCCAAAAGAATGTTCAAGGCACCCTTGAAAGGAATGCATAGTCTCTTGTGGTTAGGTGGAGTGCTGTCTTTGTATGTCAAGTTGCTTTTAGGTTCAAGTCTTCTACATTGTTGTTTGTCTAGTTAATTTGATACAGGGGAATGAAACTTCTAACCCACTATGTCTGGTATGAGTTCATGTTCTCTAAAATCAAAGAATGAATTTTAGGAACAACGGAGGTTAAGAGCAGAAAATATTTATTGGGAGAAAGAAAGAAAGCTTCTGTCAGAGAGAGACAGAAGGGGTCCCGAGTGGGTTGCCAGAGACTCTTGTCATTTTAGGGACTTTTTATAGAGTAGATGGGTCCAAGGTGGGGAAGAATGGGAATTCCTAAGGTGGGCATAAGGTGGGACAGAACTATGGTTAACCAATAAGGTTAATTGCTCAGGTAAAATTGATTAAGTCCGGGACAAATGCGGAAGCGAGTCACATAGCCAGCGAGTATGCTTAAGGAGCAGTGACTCTTTCCCTAGGGGGTCGAGACAGGTGACTCCTAGCTTCCTCAGGGAGCTACAGACCATTTAGAATATTAGTCCTCAGGAAGTGGGTGCATTTGTTTGATCTGTTGTGGGTCCAGCCCACAGCAGGAGGTGTTTTTCTCCTTTATAGTTGCAAGGTATCTAGGTTTTTGAATTGGCTCCTTGGAGGACCAGGCCCTCTCTGACTGCCTATAATAATTCTAACTATCTCAGCTTTCTGTAACAGATTCATCAATTATTGTGAATGAGGTATTAATGTATCTGATTGAAATTACAGAAATGTTTATTTCTTTTAATTCTTTGATTCTGTTGCTTCTTGTAAGCCTGAATTCTATTGGTGGGTTGTATACATTTATAATTGTGAAATCTTCCTGAAGTATTAACCCTTTTATCATTATGGAATGTCTCTTCTTGTCTCTAGGAAAAATAGAAATTCTTCCTATTTTTGTCACAAGTTCTATTTTGTCTGATATTAATATAATCACTCCAGATTTCTTATGGTTATTACTTCCATCCTTTTCCCTTTAATCTGATTGAGTCTCTAGAATTCAAGTTTTTCTCTTATAAACAGCATATCATTGCAACTTCTCATTCTAGCCAGTCTGAACATCTATCCCTTTTGATTGCACTTTTCCATACACAATTGTTGATATGGCTAGAGATACATTTGTGTCTGTTTGCTCATTTTTCCTCTATTTCTCATGTCTTCTCCTATGTTCCTCCATTGCTGTCTCCTTTAATTCAAAGAAATCTTCTTTGCAGATTTTTATATTCTTCTGTTGACTTTTAACTGTATTATTTTCTTAGTAGTTGCTCTAGGAATCACGATGTACACCTAATTTATTTTGTTATACTTCCAGTTAATATTGACTTAATGTGCATAAAATACATTACCTTTATTCCAATATTCTCCCCCCTTTCAAGTCATTATCCTCATATACATTGTACCTATATTTATAATCAACAATGTTATAATTACTAAACAGTCTAATGACCTTTTCCAAACTAAGACAAAAATGAGATAATGTATTTATAAAGTCTTTTATACTTACTAACAAATTACTATTTCCAATGTTTTTCATGTCTTTGGAAGTGCATTACTTATTATTTAGTGTCATTTTTTTTCAGCTTCATAGATTTTCTTTAGTATTTCTATTAAGCTTTACTGATCTGAAAATGTCTTCAGCTTTCATTTTTGAAAACTAGTCTTATTACCTACAGAAATTTAGTTGTCAGGGTTTTTGTTTGTTTGCCTTTCTTTTGCTAGGAAGCTTTTTGAATCTGTCAGTAACTGCTTTCATGCCACTATTAGTTTAGATGAAAGGTCAGATCTCAAACATAATTTTTCTCTGCATGTAATGAGTTGTTTTACTCTGGATGACTTCAAGAGTTTTTCTTTATCTTTTTCTTTAAAACAGTTTTATGATGATAGATCTAATTTTGTATTTCTTTCTGTTTCTTTAATTGTGATTCACTGATTTACTGGGAGTAACAGATTAATTATGCTTTTTAAATAAAGTTAGTAATTTTTGCCAGACTTTTAAAACTATGTTTTGCCTATGTTTCTCTCTTCTTTTTATACAACTGTTAAACTCCTTGTCAGAAAGTTTTTTTCCAATACACACGATGTACCTCTTTTAAAACAATCACTTAGAAATTCTCTTTGTTTGCTATCCTCCTTGAGTGCTTCTTAAACATACAAGAAAAGCTGTCTTAATCTACAGCTTCAAATGCATAAGACACTGAAGTGTGTCAGTGGTTGTGACAAGGACATGAATGGCTGAGCTTCATAATTTGTCCTCGTTTGACGGTTTCTATCTTACTGGACACTACGTAGCTTATGCAGCAAAACAATACAACAGCTTCTCAAACATTACAAGCAGCAAAGGTATGCCAATGAGTTGCATTTTTAATCTTGCCTATAATCAATTTTTGAGTTGTAGTAGCTATGTAAATAACTATTATGACAAGTAGTTTATATATAGATTATGAATTTCCATCATTTTTAATTAGCCAAGAAATTTTGAAGGAAAGAATATATTTTCATTGAACAAACACTTCAGCTAAAACCCCAGTTAAAATCCTGTCTACTGGCAAATTGTGTGACAAAGGAAAATTTATTTCTCTCTAGGCACTGATTTCCTCATCTTTAACTTGGAGATATAAATTCTTACATATTCACATAGGATTAATGTGAGAATGAAATGAGGTGGCATTTCCAAAGGGTTGGCAAGGTAAGAACTGAAAAAATCCATGGGAATTTTTAGGCAATTATAAATGCATTCAGATGACAACTGACTACATAATCCTTCTACAATGTCTGAAATATAAAACTACAATATCTTAATTTGCCTTTCAAGTTGACAAAAAAGGACAAAATATATTCATCTTTACAAATTTAGGCAGCCAAGAAACCAGTTACTTGATTAAAAACATAGATTTTAAACTCCAATAAAACACACAAAGAACATGATTTTTACAGGTTTTTAAGTCATATGATTTAATAGCCTGTGATTTTTGTTGCTATCGGCTGGCAGATAGCCACCAAATTATTCATACTTACAAAGAATGAATTGTGACAATTTACATAAGCTTACTTAGAATTACAGTCAAGACCCATAGATTTTTATCTCTCATTTACAAAATTTTCGCCTGTCACTTATGAAATGGCTCCAAAGCAATTCATATTAATTTTTGAAGTGACAGACATAAAGGATTATTATTAGGGAGTTTAAAAGAACTATTTTAACAGTAAATTTGCATCACACTACAGCATTTGTATATGAAGAATACTGATGACACAGTTACAGATTCCTCATCCGGGTAAAAGATGCCTACTAGTACTGTTATTTTAATTGATGGCTCTAATATCCTAAGTCCTAACTTCATTTCAGGACTGAAGAAACTTAACGGAGAAGTATGGTAAGTACTCATGCATGGTCATCTAGCTAAGGGCACAGTCTCCACAAAGACTGCATAATTTTTTACTTAATTATGCACTTCCCTATTTCATCTCTTTGCTTAACAGACTTAACACATGATCACAATGTTGATCATGTGAACTTTAATGTCAACAGCAATGCATAATAATAGAATAAAAACAAATGATCTGGAGTTTGTTTCATTCATTCATTCAGTGGTTCAGCATGTACTGAGTATCTATGGTGCACTAGGCACTTTTCCACTTCTAACAGGCACCAGTTAGGAAACCCGAGCTGAATTCTGATCTGTGGCTTGATGATTTGTGTGCCTTTGGGCAAAAATCCCCTAAGACTCCAGCTTAATTAGTAAAATGCAGATGATAACATCAAGCTTCTTTACAGTGTTTGCCTTGGTTACTTTTCTCTGGTTGCTGGGACAAAACACCTGACACCCAATGTGAAGCAAAGAAAGGTTTATTTAGCTCACAGTTTTTGGAGATTTCAGTCCATAATCAGCTGGGTCCAAGGCAGGGTGGCCTGACACTGGGGCAACACTTCAAGACAGCAGCCAGAGCAAAAAAGGGGCAAAAACAAGCCTCTTCTCCTCCCTTATCTTGTACACAGCCCACCCCCCTACTTCCATCAGGATGGGTCTAACACTCACAAAATGTCCTTGCCCTCCTTTGCACAGGATGAGGATGTTTACAAAGTAAGAACCCTGGCTCCCCGCTGAGTCTCTCAGTTAAACTTCTAAACTGCTCAAATTGACACAATGTATCAACCATAACTGTTGAAAATTAAACAACATCATGTACTTTAATATGACTAGCAGGATCATCAATTTAGATACAATTGATCTATTGTCTAAATTTTACCACCATGTAAACAGGCGCCACATAAGTGCCAGGTCTCCAACTTGACACATCTGAAATTGAACTCCATGTATTTCCCATAACTCCTCTCCTGTCATAATCACTTTCTTATCACTGGCTGCACTCTCCACTCAATTTCCCAAGCCAAAACCCAGAGGTCATTCACAACACACCCATCTCCATGAAGCTCCATATCTAGCCAGACACCACACCTACCATGTGTCCTTCTTCAGTGCTACGCATTCGTCTCCCACTTTATACAGGCCTGTGGGCATTTTGTGCCGTAAGTATTTAGTCCCTCCACACTGTCTGCATGACCTGAACCGAATATGGGGCAACTGGATGAAAACCTATGTGTCCAAGGGTGAGAATTTCCTGCAACTTTTCTCTTACTCAATCCCCATATGTGGACAGCAAATTTAAATCCTCTAGGCAGGAGGTTAAATAATCCTTTCCTGCGCAAACTGATGCCTTCTTCCAATAAAAGACCTCCATTTACTGACATGTGAGGGCTCCAAGGAAAACACCAGTTAGTTCATTTCCATCACACTGCAGCGAAGCTCGCCAACCAACATTCCCTATCCAGGGACTTAGAGCTTCCAGCCAGCATAGCAGTATCTGACTTTTACATATGAAATGACAAACAAGACCTCTAGGTACCCTGAAGGATGCTTTCAATGAGATGAAAACCAAGTTGAGCGGAGGGGAGAGGAACAGAATAAGGAAGGTTGAGGGCACAGGAAGAGAAGAAAACTCAAAGAACTGTATCATTTATTCACAAAGATATTAAATCTTAACTCTTGATCTCCTTTTGGGAGAGTTCCTTAACTTCGTCATGCAAATTGCCTTCTAAATTTTTAATTCTCATTAATACATTTTCATTTCCAAGAGATTTTCATTATTCCTTGACTGTTGCTACTCGTTATGGTTTATATCTAGATGCTCCTCCATCAAGCCTCACACACTTAGAGCTCCTGGAAGTCGACTGAGTTTACTTGCTGTTAGAAGGTGGGGTCTGGTTAGGAGAGGTGGCTCACTGTGGGCGTGACCTGGAAGGGTAGGTCTCCCTTCCCGGGGCCTCCCTTGACCCTGCTTCCTGGCTGCCATGACGTGAGCAGCTCTTCTCCCACCATGCCTCACTGTCATGCTGCTTTGCCTCAGAGCCAGCTGACCAGGGACTGTAACAGTGAGCCAAAAATAAGCCTTTCCTCCTTTAAGTTACGAGTTTAGGACATTGTGTCTCAGCGACAAGAAAAGTGAGTAAGACACTACTTTATAGCCTCCTGTTCATTTTTAATTGTTCTAATATGTCAACAATTCTACAAGGTTAGTAGCATCCTAATCCTCTTACAGAAGAGGAAACTAAGGTATAGAAGTTTAAGACTTGCTCAAAAGCATTTGAATTCAAGTAGCTACGCTTGAGAACTCAAATACCTAGCTACTAGACTGAACGGCCTCTTGCTTGTCACAAACCATACTGATTGAAATCCACTGTAAGAGCCAGGCATGCAGGCTGAGGTCCACTAGTATGGCCACTGAAAAACCTCTGGCTGGGGTAATCTCTTATGTAGCTTCCAGATTAGCTCATACAGCATTAATGAACTTCAAGCAAGCACGGTGCAATTAGTGTCTTTAAAAACACTTGTCAGTGAAACCAGTGAGTTCAGAAATAAGCAGAGAATTACTCCTTTGATTATTACGGTCCATGGGAGACACCCATTTTAACGATACCCACTGCTTAGGATTAAATGTCACACTGACCTTGGGTTAAGGATAATTTAAAATCCTGTTTATCCTCTCCTTGTTAATTTAGAAGTCACTGCAAGATGATGGACAATTCAAATACCAATATTCATGAAACACAAACAGAAACAAATAGTGGTCCTCCCTCGCCCTCCCCAGAACTGCCTTCTAATCCTTACACAGAGAAGCTGCTGGCCCCACAGCCCCTCGCCCTGCCTGTACCAATTCTCTCAAAATACTTCTGAGGCTGAGCACAGCAGCCTTCAGCCTTGGGAAGAGGGAGGAACAGAAGGCCTGGGGTCCCTCATCCAACTGCTCTCTCCCCACTACAAAGGTGACAAGAGGTCAGGTGTGTCTTTACAAGAACATTTAGACTATCACCAAAGATGATGATATACCTACCATTTAAATTCTCCTTGATCACTGAAGCTACACCTTTTTTAGACAGCATCTCTGGATAAAGGAGACTCTTGTTTAGCAGCCTGGCAATCTAATCAAGATTTATAACATCTTCTCTTTGAGTAAATGTGTCTGAAATCCCTACGCTCTATTTACAGAATTGTGGAAGTAGGTCTTTATCATTTCATGTCTACTTCATAGCCCTGGGGATCTCTGTTAGACCAGTTCTCTCTGCTTTCAACCCCGACTGACTACCACTGTCTCGGTGCTGTTCACTGCCCCAACAAACCGGTAATCTGGGTCCACACAGGCCACAGTCATGACTCATTCTGTCTCCCAGGAAAAACATATTTACATTTTAAAAATGAACAATAACAAAAGAGCCAAATCGCCGTGGAGAGAATTACCACGTTTTCATTTTTCTAATATACATCACTTGTGATAAAAGGAGAACGATGACAGGTGTTACCAAAACCACCACAGGACATGTGTACCTTTCAGGCTTTGGAAAGCGAATACAGGTCCCAGTCCACTCTGACCTGCAAAAGTCTTTGTAAAATTGAGAAAAATAATACCAGTAGCAGGTTGACTACTATTTTCCAAATTTCACATCCAACTAGAACTTCATGACATTACCTTACTTGCAAATATACTCTTTGTGAATGTAATTAACTGAGTTAAGGTGAGGTCATACTAGATTAGAACAGTCTCAAACTCAGACTGATGTCCTTGTAAGAAGAAGAGAGTAAGACACACAGCGACACAGAGAGAAGACCGTGTAAAGCAGAAGGCAGAAGTTAGAGTGCTGCAACTACAAACCAAACACTGCTGGGAGTCCAAGAAGCTGGGAAAGTGTGAACAATGATTGCTTTCCGATAGTCTTTGCAGGGAGGACAGGCCGGCCAATGCCCTGTTTTTACTTTTACCCTCCAGCACTGTAAGAAAATAAACCACCTTTATAGATATTCATCACGATAGCCCTGAAAAAAGAATGCAAAACCCAAAATGAAGCTTAGACTGGTTAACTACCAACTGAATTATGATTCAATTAGATAGCAGCCCTAATGTGCAAGTTCCACAAGCAATTACAGCAGACAGCCACAAGGAAGTGGTATGTTAATAAAACAACAAAAGTAAAGTGATTATAATGTAAGCTATAGCAATGTTATAAAGAAAATCAAATAAAGCACTCAGACATTAACAATTTTAGTGACTCATAACTTTTTCTATTCATAACTTTAACAAGTTTATAAAAATTAATTTGAATCCTGAACTTAACAACCTATTACAAATACAGTACTGCAATTATGCATAAATAAACAATGAGAAGATCAAAATATTCACTTTATAAGCAGGTTACCTGTTTGCAAATAACCAAAGTAAAAGACATTGCCTTCTTCCCTTTCCTCAATGTCTACCCACGCTGCCTTCTTGAATACCACAATTTTTCTTAGAAATCTGTACATCCAAACAATTCTAATAGAAGGTTAATGAAAACATACACAAAGACTGAAGAGGGGGAGAAAAAGTGGATAAAAGATGTGGGGTTATTCAGACCCGAATTCAAGAGACTACGCCAAATGAAAGTTCACTATTACCGAATTTACCAGTAGAGGCTGTTTTTCCCTGTACACATTTTTACTTTCCTTTATTTACATTTTTGAACCCATTTGCTACTTTCCTCTCTTTTGACCCTTTGCTATCCTACATGGAAACCAGTCTCCCATATTTTTTGAATAACTGCTATTGCTTTTATAAATGAACTTCTAAAAATATTTTTCTCAAAAACTTTTTTTGCTTCCTTGATACAATGATTATATCTCTGCATGAAATAAAAATGTAGCATAAATGCTGTTTAAAAATTCATCATAGTGTAATGTTTAAGAATAGGCACTACAAAGTAACTTCTCAGGTGTAATTTTTAGCTCTATTATAAACTACAGGCAACTTTCCCTGGGTGACTTAACCAGTCTGTGCCTAACTTTCTTCAGTTTAAAATGGAAAAACGACTACATAAGTTACCAAGCTTTGTGAGAATTAACTGATACTGGGCTCTGACTAGGTATGAACAGTATGGAAGCACATAATGTCCATCGATATTGTTAATAAAGTTATTCTTTTTTTTTCTTTTTCCCCGGCACCAGGGATCAAACTCACAACTTTGTGCTTGCCACTCAGGCGCTTACACCACTGAGTTAAATCCCCAGCCTTGTCTTTTTGAAAAAGGGTCTCACTATGCCCTTTAGGCTGGCCTTGAGCTCACTCTGTAGCCCAGGCTGGTCTCGAACTTGCAACGATCCCCCTGCCTCAGCCTCCCAAGTGCTGGAATTACAGGCATGCACCACTAGATCCGGCACTAAAGTCATTCTTTATCAGATTATTTAAATTTCTCTTTAAAAATAATTTTTGCCTACAAAAAACATTATATAATCAATAATACATGAAACCAGACAACTTTCCCTCAAACTTTCTGGTCTGGGAAAATCTTAAAAGAAAAAGACTTTTTATTAAATCCAGGATACAACATCAAAGAGTAAGAACACATACACTTTGAGGTTGTTTTCAAGATAGGATATCCTAAGACATATCATTCACTTCCTTTCAAACCTTTTCTGTACCTTCTAGCCCTCTAATTAGTGTATTATAAACCATCGGTATTCTAAATTAAAATAGCAAATCCAGCCCTCATCACTGCTACTTAATTTCTCTAAGTCGTTATCAAAGACAAAATGAGTTTCAAAGCACCTAAAACTGAAATAGCCATTATGTTCTCTAGCTTGACAAGATAAGATTCAAAGTCCATCTCCAGACACAAATCTAGTCAAGATTAGGGTTGCTCACAAGTATCTCCACTTCAGATGAAAATTGTCTGTTAAACTCTAAATTCCTGGGTAAGCCTGTAAGGGGAAAGCAGTCACTTTAAAACTACTTTACTGAATGTGGTGCTTTCCTACTTGGAAATCTCGTTGTTCTTGACATTCTGTGAATGAAGAACTGACCAGAACAGCAGAAAAGAGGCAAACTCAAAATTCCAGTGCTCCTTGACCACTGAGCAAGACACACGGCCACCTCAACAATGCAAGGATGGAAACATCCCAAGTGTTTCCCACTGTCCTTAA
>RJWT010021988.1:0-17362 GCA_004365215.1 Cuniculus paca
TCCTTGAACCACTCCCAAGATCTCCTCCTCAGTTTCCATCTCCTTGTTTGAAGACCTAATAAATATGGGCCGCCCAGAGAAGCTCTTTGTCTCAGTCGCCATAGTCTTGAACTCTGCGAGAGGGTTTTGACCCTCCTGGAGCCCTAAAATCGTATCACTTGTCTCATTTATTTAAGCCTTCGCCATACACTTCTTTGGGAGATTGGGGGTCTTGGCCAGGTCCCCGATAACTGTTATATGCTTATGTGGCTCCAATCATGAAATAACATCCCAAAGAATGTTACATTAATTTATTTATCTTAATTTCTGATTATTTTAGGAAAATGTCTCAGAAGAGAAAGTTGTGCAAAAAAAATCAATACTCATTGTCTTAACTCCCAATCGTTTTTCTAAAAGCAAAGACTTAATCTTTTACAGATACTTCTTTATATTGTTCCACTTATCGCAATGTTTTCATCATTACTAATCTTATTTTAAAGCTTAAATTTGTGTTCACTGATTACTTTTTGTATTGATACTGTTTACTTGTTTGTTAATTGTCTTCAATCAATTTATTTTCTGATAGATGCAGTTATTTCACACAGGTTTATTTGTTAGTTATTGTCCTTCAAAAAGACAATAAAGTACGTAACATTAGCAAAAGGGACTCTTGTCAAGTCTATCTGTTTTTCTGGATTTCTACTAATGCTATTCATATTTTCCAGTGACAAAAAGTTACTTTATGTATTATGAAAAATGTGTATGTTTCTGCCCTTTGACTTTCATCTTCTTCCTCTTTTTTTCAAATTTTTTTTGCTATTTGTTTTGTTCTATTTGACTTTTATATTTTGAGGGATAAGAACAAAGAAAAGGGAAGCCAGAATCCTGGGCATGATATATTGCTTGAAATGTAAATGGTTCTGACACAGGGAATGTCACCATGTCCTCTCCAATTTAGGAAAAACTAGGAATGCAAAAACTATCCAAAGTTTTTAAAGGGAGCTCAGAGGTACACCTCACAGATGACTGATAGAGCAGTAAAGACAAAACTTTCTTAGTTTAGTATTGTAGCTCTTCTCCCCGGATGCATCAACTTTAGATGTGGAGCAATGTTATTCAAGAAACTCAAGAGGGTCAGTTTCTCATTTGCCTTTAGCAGTCATCTTTATATTTAAAAAATTTGATGTTTAAATTTTTTGATAAAATGAAACAAATACCGACTAACATAAACATAAATTATTAAATAAGATTTCAAAAAAGAAATAGCTAAAAAGAAACTTAAAAAAGAGGGAAAGACAGTAACAAAAATAATCAGCAGAAAATAAACAAAGCAGAGTTAATATTTGCATTATAACTAAAACATCAGTAAAAACATCAATAAACAAGGCAGTTTGCGCACAGATCTTAATCATGAGAAAGACAATGCAAAACAGTGCAATTAGTATGGGAAATAATTACAGCGAGAGGAAAGAACAAAGTAATGATGACCTATAACTGCCACTTTTTTGACAAATATAGATGAAAGGAATGATTATTAATACATTATAACATATGAAAATTACCTTGAGGCTATACCTGAATATTCCAAAGATCATAAAAAGTTTAAAATCTGTACATGATCTAACCAAAAGAAGCATAGTGGGAGAGTCTAATTTGCAAACTCCATCAACGTTACAAAATTTGTCTTTTAACAGGAACACAAGTTTTTGAATCATTTCTTTCATTTGCACTTTCCTTTTTCTATCTCCTCTTATTTTGCTTTCCTCTCTTGTTTATTCACCTTTACCTCATACAAAAACTCTGCTAAATATATAAAAATGTATAATGAAGGAAATAAATGAATTTTATCTCTTCAGTGTTTTTGCATGCAATCAATGTGTTTATGTTCCATGCATAGAGTTGCGTAGAAGAAATAGATTTAATAGTTTTTTTCCTCCTAACTCATGTCACACTCTGAAGAATGAATTGTGACAGTCCACCAGCAATGAGTCATCATGGACAGAGTTTCAGTGATGTTGGTAGGATATCCAATATTGAACCAGTCAGAAAAACAGACTTTTAACTCAAGAAAATTACTTTTCATTTGATAATAAGCGATTCATTCATCCTTCTTATCCATACTATATTAAAAGCCATATGCTATGACCTTAATATTTTTGAGACAGGTAATGTTAAATAAAATCATGAAATTGCTATTTGATATTATTGTCTATTTTCAAATAAGTTATGAATAATGAATGGTGGTTCTTTTTAACAAGTTGAAAAAACATGGCATAATGTCTTCCTTGTTTTTAACTCAGTAGAAAAAATTCCCACTTACATTTTGCAATGTGGGAAAACACATGCCAAATCTCAGCAACTTGTTTATGAGAAACAGGAAAGTTTACACCTACTTTCTTTTAACACTTCTCCTCTTATTTTTGGTTATTGCAGATATGAGTCAGAAGTGTATATCATCTTCAGGCAAGGAAAATATGGATAACTCATGTGTGTGTGTGTGTGTGAGAGAGAGAGAGAGATATCCTAAGTGGTTTGAAAAAAACATAAGCAGGAGTGCTAAATAACAGAATAACAACCAAAAAGCAGCAATCTTGAATTATTGTGATCAGCATTTCCTCACAGTAAAAAGCTAAAAAGGTAATATGCTGCAGCTGTGAAGGTAAACATTATTCTGATATCACTTTAATTAATCAATGTGTTCTCCAAGCAAGTTCCCTTCTATCCAAAAAGGCTACATCATCTTCCTTCAAATGCAATATTAACAGAATCTTCTTCACATTATTTTGTAGTAATACCAGAGTGAACCCGTGGGATTACAATGCTCGCAGGGTTGTAGTCTGTTTCAAACATCTCAGAGGAATGGTTTTCAATATTGTAGTGTCTTTTCCACTTGCCTGGGATCCATTTTTGTTAGCAACCTAATCTATGCAAATTCACTGATAACTTGCATTTTCCTACTATTATACATCTACAGAATAATCATGGGGAGTCGTGGAATGGAATGAAGATTAGAAACTAACACAAGCATTACATTCAAATCATTTGCAATAATAGAATTACATTTCTTAAATTCATCTACAGAATTCTGTTTCAACTGTCAAAGTTATAATAATTTAGTTACAGCAACTTAAATACTAACTTTATTTAGAAAAATATTCCTTCTCTCCCATTTTCACTGTGATATGAGAATTTAGGAAAGTGTTGTAATTTTACAAATACCTGCATCTGCATTATTCATAAATATGTACCCTATATGAATGTCATCCACTGTATTCATATCCAGAGAAAAAAATGTTTGGAATATATTTATTAAGTGATGATGCTAGAACCCAAAATAAACATTGTCCAAATAACAGGTAAGAGAGAGTGCAGTCTGAATTTGTCTCTGTTTCTCTCTCTCCTCCCAGTGTGCATGTATATTTGTGGTAGATATCCATATTTTAATATTTAGCATGTAAGATCCTCAGATATTTTTAGTAACTGTTTCTATATTCCCATAAAATAACATTGAATTATATGCTTCCGAATATTTATTCTTCTGCATTTTTCAGTCATGCACCTTTTTTTAACTTTAGGCTATATTTTATTTTAGATAGTGTTAAGAGTTACCTGTGGGTTATTAAGCAAGGTTAATCTGAACATTTCAAGACTTGATGGTGAAAGTTTAAAACTACATTCAATATTACTGATGTATGATTTGTGCTTGTAATGGTAGTATTTGGCATTGACACAAAGATTTATATGCATCGTATTTCACTCTAAATCACAAGTAAAATGAAACAGCTCCCTTGTGCTTGATTTGTTCCTTCTGACCATCTTAGTGATTGATGCAGATAACCACACGATCAGTAGCACCTGAAATAAGTATTGATCTTGCAGATGGCTGAAAGGAACAGATGAGCTATAACAAGTCTTTTGACAGTTTGATTTAAAAAAAAAAAACTTTGACAAATTTGAAGGTTTTGATATTTTTCTCTACATTCATTCTGCCTCTAAATATTACAAAAGAACAATTTTCTCTCTTTTTAAAATATTTTGGCTTTATGACATATTAGAAACAAAACAAAACAAATAATTCAGGAGTTGGAAATACTATTCTAATGCAAGAAATAAAAATCTGTCCTTAAGATTCAAAAATAGTTATAAAGAAACAAGGTACTCTTGTGGAAAATAAATGGCATTGAAAACAGAGGCAAAGGAGGGTAGTGCAAGTCTTTCATCAATAGAGTACTTGGGTAGTTCTATCATTGATTTTCAGGTTATTCAAAATGAAGACTTTGGATAGTCACCAAATTCTTATAAATCCAAATAAAATTAATATCAGTGAGAAAACTTTCTAAATGTTACAATTATCCCTTCATTTATGCTGAAGTTGGTAAGCTCGTGCAAAGCATAAGCCAAATGATCAAGCCATCAAGGGGTATCAGGAATTTAGTTCCAGCACCCCAAACCTGGTCTCTGCAAATTAATCTCCAATAGTCTGACACTGATTCTAAATCAATGCTCTAAATATAAATTGTATACTTACCACATAATTGATAAGTTGTTATACTTTGCTTAAAACACACTCAATAAGATTATTGGCCCTAGGATCTTTACAGAATTTCAAGCATTGTTAGTCACTGTAACTGCACTATTTTTTCTTTATCTATTGTCTAAAGTTCTAGAATGGGAATTCCTATACTTGAAAGTATCTCTCTCTCTTTCTCTTTCTCTCTCTCTCTCTATATATATTAAATTATATCTTTCCAGTTTACTCATTATTTCCTCTACAATACTCATTATTAAAAGACTTTTAATAAAATTATTAATGTAAGTATAAACCTAGAAAAAAAGCTCAAGGTATCACACAGAAACTTGATTTCAATCTCTTAATCCCCCTACAAACTCTTGAAACTAATCTTGACCCCTGTTTGTAGCAGCTGCTAGTAGCCAAGACTGTAGGACCAACCCAGTTTGATACTTCAAAAATCGTTAGATCGAAACAGGAAATATAGCTACTCTTAAAACTAAATATACTTGCTTTAAAAGTTTTATCATGTGTCACTCCTCTTTTATTCATTAGCAAATGGATGTTTTAGAAATAAAACATTTCTCCTTTGATAATTAAAATGATTTTCAGTTGTTAATTGTTTAAATTGTGTTAAAGAATAAAACCCTATAAAGTTACCATGATTTCAAATGTTATTTCCCTAAAATTTTCAGAAAAACTAGGGCAATATTCTTATGCTCTTCATAAACCTTATTATTAAATTATTATAATACTCATCCTTTAGTGAAATAGATTTCATTAACATAGAATAATTCCTATTATAATTATATTAAAATTTTAAAAATATTTTGAAATGTCTGAACTGATTATTCCCAACATACACAAGGTTATGGTACTAAAGAGAAAACCTAGAAAAAAGCAGGTTTTTTGAGGTGAATATGTGCAAGAGGTAATCAAAATCACAGTAAATGGTTCTGTACATTATAGTTAGTTTCATACAGCTAGCCACCTGTTTTTGAACTAATCTTTTATTTGCAGAAATAGACTGATAGCTCATTCTAAATTGTCTAAATCATCTGATAGCTCTGTAAGTTACACTTATGTTTTGTACTCAAGCATCAGCATTGATGCTGTTTATCATTTGATCCTTTTTATGATCAGACTAATTAACAGCTACTCACAGTTAGATATATATATATGAGGATTGAGATCAAGGGTTTCATTGTTGATTTTCTGAAGTGTTTCTTCACAGTTTAGGGCAGAATTTTTTTTCAATTATGGATCTTGAAAATTATGTGAGTTACAAGTAAGTTATAATAAAAAATGGAAGAGAACACATTTTATTTTACTCTGCTATAATACAAGTATATACTAGGGGTGTTTGTGTGTGTTTCTGTTTCTATGTTTTAAATTTTCTCTAAATGGTAAATAATTTGAAGCATACATCTGGAATTATTACTTAATCCTAGGAGCTACACAAACACACAAATATTATTAATGCATGTACACTGTATTTTACCGATAAATTCATACATTAATTTTTGTCAGTAATACTGTCCAAATTTTATCTCAGCAGGGAAGATGTTCTAGGTAAACAAACTGATACTGAAAAAGAAACTACGTATGTGTACCTATGTGTGCGTCCTGTTCATGAGTGTGTGGTGAAGAGAGAGATTCTTAAGTAAATGGGAACAGTGAAAATGCCAGCCAGAAGCATGGCAAAGGCTGCATATTCAAAAAAAAAAATTCTATATCAGCAAATCAGAAGTGTTTTATTTTCTTTACATTTATTGCAGTGTGCTTCTTCATAATCCCTTATTATTTGTAGTTACTGTGTCTTTTCTAAAAAACACAATTTAAAATGAAAAAATGTTATTTAAAAGTATTAAAAAGTACATCATCTAATTTAAAGCCTTAAGGCTAAGCCCATTTATTAGTACAGTACATAATGAAATATTCCTTAATCTATATATTATTCCAAACTCTACAGGTCAGAACAATACATACAATGTCACAAACACATAGGTGATTGTAAACAATTTGTAAAGAGAATGTTAATATAAATTACTGTCCTCTCATTTTCTCTCCTCATTCAGTTTTTCAGCCATGGATGATGTGAATAGGTGTCATGTGGTGCACAGGTCGTCCCAGCTACTCACCAGACTGAGGCAGAAGGATCGCTTGAGCCCAGGAGTGCAAGTCCAGCCTGTGCAACACAGCAAGACCCTGTTTCAAGTCAAAACGAAACCAGAAACAAAGGAAATCCAGCAACAACAGCGACAACACCTAGTAACTTAAAAAGTCAAGCATGGCTAGTGATTACATTACAAAGAGTCACTTTGCATTTGAGGGTTTTTATTAATGGAAAATAAACTCGCATATGATCGTATCTTATTCAGTTCATCACAGGAAATTGTTTTCACAAATTTACACTAAAATTCAAAATATATTACCAACATTTAGGAATGTGTAAAGAGACAAATTATTCTATAATTGTGAATATTTTCCAGTTGAAATTTTCATATACTGTAACTTTTGGTAGACTGTCCTTACTTCACATATAGAAAGTACATGTTCACCATGGACCAATAGTGAAATAGGTCATTAATTATAGGAGACAAACCACAAGGCCCTGTCTGCTGACAGGTATTTCAACATAGTGATCTAATTCAGGAACACATAAGAGAAAAACATTATGATATTTTAGGATGTTTGTAATGATCACTACTCTGGCAATTTTCTACACGCTTTGTGAAGATCATTGCACTGGGTGTTGGAGTTTCAATGCCCCAAGGTCTGCTGAGTGTCCTGGTTCATTGCCACTTACCATTTTACCATTTGGTAAAAGTTGTCATGGTGATTTTGAAGCATTTTTGTACTATTTAACCTCTAGCTGGAACAGGTGCCTTGGAAGTGAGCGGCTCGTTTTTGTTATTGCTCAAGTGATATTGCTGTGAATCACAACCCAGTAAATTCTTACACAATCTTAAATATAGAACAAAGTAAATGTAAGCAAAGATTTGGTGAATTTTAGTGATTTGGTTATCATCTGAAAGTAAACTCTACACTCGGAAATTCCACAAATACATATTCGATAATTATGGCACTCAAAATATACTTATTGGAGCAATTATAATCTGCCAGCACTGCTTATGTGTTGGAATCCAGCAGTAAACAAATTTTTATTAATGTCACAATTTCTGATAATCAACCCATTTCAAATGATACCCATGCTATTTCAAATAAAATCCAAAGTCCATAGCATGGTTTACAAAATCCACATCATCTTAATTTCCTCTGCTTCTCTGATTGATTTCTTTTAGGTCTTCTGCTTCTTACTCTCTTTGGCATGCTAGGTTTTCGTAGTGCTGTACACATATTTTTTGTTCATTGTTTCTCAAACATTCTCCAACCAGAATTTTTGTTTTATGTTCTCATCTCATGGTTGTCTCTGATTGAGTGTCACTTCCTAAGGAGATAATTTTCTTTCTTCCATATCCAAAGTGGCATCACTCTGTCTCAATACCTTCTCTTCTTCAGAGCACTTAATTTCACTATGGTAGGCCAAATTACATAGAAAAACCAAAAGAAAGAAAGAAAGAAAGAAAGAAAGAAAGAAAGAAAGAAAGAAAGAAAGAAAGAAAGAAAATGTAAAATACCTTATAATGTAAAATACCATATAAAATACCTTTTTACTTCATGTAACTCTTCAAAAGATTTTATTAACCCCAGACCTTCACCTTTAGCTACATCCCTTGTCCTTTATGTATATAAATTTTTTACTTTGAGACAAGGTTTCACTAAATTGCCCAGGCTAGGCTCAAACTGGCAATGCCATAGAATAGTTTTAGCCATTATATTGCAATACATTCCATAATGTGATTCCCCAAATAAAACAAAGACATTTGTCTTAGTGCTGCCTGCAGATTTTTAAAATCTGTAACCTCAGATTGGGCTTTGCCAAAGGATCGTGCTTATTTAGAAACAATCTTATCTAAATACACATTAGTTTCCTTTGTCAATCTGGACCAATCTATTTTCTGTTTTACAAGATTTCTCTTTTATTCAAAATAATTGATCTCCTAATGACCTTGCATTAATTAAAATTCTTAGATTATAAGAAAAGGAAGTTGAATGTAACTCAGACAAATGATGCATGGAGAGTTAATGAATCTTTACAGAATAGGAACAGAACTGTGGGGGAAAAAAATCTTTGGGAAAAGGATATGGTGCAAAGATATAATGCAAATAATGTTTCTATCTTTTAGAAAGAGTGGACCTGAAGTATTTGTGCTCTCAAGATGTACAGAAGGCATACCAGAAAAAGAACAAGAGCAAATATATATTTTTAAAACATCATTTGTGTTAATCACTTCCTCATCTCTGGGACAAAGTACCTAACACTGACAAGTTAATGGATGAAAGGGTTTTTTGGCTCATGGTTTTAGAGGTTTCAGTGCATGGTTAGATGGTTCAAAGGCAGAAATGACAAAGTAGAAGGGCATAGGGGGATAAAACTGTTCATCCCATGGCCACCTAGAGAAGAGACAGAAGAGGGAGAGAAAGAGAGAGAGACAGGCAGACAGACAGACAGAGACAGAGACAGAGACAGAGACAGAGACAGAAAAGGAGACAGAATATATTCTCCAAAAACATGTTCCTATGGACCACCTCCTCCAACTGGGCCTCAACCGCTGACAACTTACTTATGGATTAATCATCAATGTACTGATGAGTACAGTGAAACCATAACCTAGTCACTTTCTGGAAACCCCATCTCGGAACACACAAGATGGGGGGGTTAGATTTTAACTATATCATCTTTACATAATGATTAAAACAAATTATTTATATATAATAAATTAGTAAAAGATTTGTAGGGGAAAAACTTTATATGTCTGAAATTTGCATTTTTTCCTTACCTGTAAGCCTAACGACCATGTTTCTCTGATATGCTTGTTGTTAACAAGAAGTCTCAGTAGCATGTAACAATGCAAAACACTATTACTGAACTTCCCATGAATGGCATTTCTTGTGGGTTTCTGGTTAAAAGATTTTTTCGATTAGATATTACTTTCTAAAAAATTATCCCAGATTGTTTCCCTTTATATTATTTTATTGAACTCTATATGCCCTGAATTATGTATTCCTTGTAGCTAAACCAATTATTCAGTTCTTTGAACAACATGAATTTTAAGAGTAGCAATGCATAGAAGGATCTCAACTCATTTTTGTTAAATAAACCTAAAATATGGAAAGAATCTTATTTTCACAAAGTTCTCAAATTCCCACAAAACAGGACAGGCACGAATTTGCTTTTGCTTTTGTTTAACAGTGAATCGTGTTAGCTTATCATGAAAACTCTGTGAGCTTTTCTTACAGGTTTCTAGCTTTGTACTGAGGTGAAATTTCATTTCAAAAAGACTGATAGAACTCTACTGCATTATAGCTATCTGAAATATTTTCAAAATAAGAATTCAATATCAATTCTTATGTGGAGAGTCATAAAATCGCTCATTATGTTTGTTATAAAAAGAAAACATTATTAACTAAGTACTCATAAATGGAATATGCAAAGTATATTTTCATCATAGAAAAGTGCTCATAAAGCCACAGAAAATTATAATTTTTATCTTTATTTGCTCCAAATATATATATATATATATATATATATATATTCTGCATTCAATTTTCTGTATTATTGGAAGTACCAGTAAATGAGTGTTTCTAAATTTTCTCTTTCTTTCATGACCTAAAAAGACAATGGTTTATTTTATTTTCTCCTTATTTCTTGTAAAGACCTATACATAAAATCTCTATCTGTCTATCTATCTATCTCTGTGTTTATTTATGGCATATTTTGGACAATAACATGCTTTGAGAAGGAAAAAAATCTTAACTTCATAAATGCTGCACAAAAATAAATCCATTTAAATTAGTACTATATATTTTCATTCAGAGAAAAAAATGCATGTTGTCTGTTGAAACAGGGATTGTTGATATATATTAAACTCAGTAAATAATGTTTTAAAAAGTTTTGTGGAATAATTCATTTACACAGGATTTTAAAACTATCAGAAGTTAAAACAAATTATTTTGATCCTGATGTTGTTTGTATAATGAATGTTGTGGATTTGTGTTGTCAAAAGAGAATGCATTCCATCAAAGTGTTATGCTATTTCTTCAAACTTATGTTCAGCAATGTATGTACCACCATGTAATAGTTAATCATGATTGTGAAGTCCATTGGATCAAAAATCACTTAAAGCACACCCAGTTTTGGGGTCTTCTGGGTGCATTATGGTGCATGACCTTGGAGATTATATCTGGTCCCTATCTTCCTCTCTGGCACCTTGCCCTACTCTCTGCTTCTCAGCTACCACTGAGCAAAGAGCTTCACTCACCAGGCCCTTCTGCTGTGATAATTCTCTCTCAGATCCAGTTGATAAATGTAAGTCAAGTTAAACCTCTTCTCCATTCTTTGGAGGTTGCCAGGAATTTTTTTTTCCAGCAACGAGAAAGCTGAACAATATACCTAGAATGAAAATGGTGCTTTTTTTCATTTTCAGTCCTATTTTGAGATTCTAACAATAGTTGTGCCTAATAAATCTGTATCAGTCCTTAGACAATAACTTAGAATATTTCTGGTAATGATTTTAAGACATCCTGAAGATTACACCTTCCCTTTCAGCATATATAATTTCACTGGTTAGTATACAAGTATTGTATTTTAGATCTTAAATGACATTGCTATTTATTAACTTTTGAACAACTGACATAAGCAATAATATCTATAAGCTTGTCAAAACTGATCTAAATCTTCATTGTCAGTTTAAAATAAATATTACTGAGCCATAGATAGGTTTCTAAACATAGCGAATGTTATAATTAAATTATTTTCATAACGTTCATACATGCATGCAATCTTAATCATGTCAAAATATTGAGGGTTCAAATGTGTGATACAGGTTAAAGGTAATTTTATTGTAATTATTTTAGATTTTTGATTATCTAATGCATTTGTATGTTTTTGCTATAGTACTCTTTTCAAATATAAGAGCTGGTAAAGCTTTCTTTAAGTAATTCAACATAAGATAATCTTTCCTATTGTTGCTGCCATCTATTCCTAGAAATTCTATCTTTTCGTTATTGATAGATTTATATATTAACATTTTATACTTAAAAAGTAAATGGCGAGTAACATTACTTTAATCATTTTTACTTCATAATCTGCAATAAGCAGTATGTTTGCAATTTGAAAATTTGTTATTCTAATATTGTTATTATTTATTTTATCATTATAAAGTAATATTTTTCACACTGTTTATGATTGAATGTTTCTACTGAGGGTTTAAGAACTAGAGAATATGTTTTATAATTCCAACTGAGGACCAATATATTGATAACTCTTATTTTTAATTTTACAAGCAACATTCTCAGATTTTAAAAAATTGTTTGTTTAGATTCAAAGGTATCTTTATAAAATAAGACACTATTTGTTTTGTTTCATAAAATAAAATCAGAAAAAACTATCATCCAATGTGAATAGGCAAACATGTCCAAGATTCTCCAAAATAGTCTAGAGAACAAGTTTAAATTTCCTACAATGCATTTGAACTTGTGCAATTCTGTGTCTGCATTTAGCCTTTAATAAAATACATGTAATGAAAGAAAACCACTCACTCTGTGCCAGTGACAATATGATAGGGTGGAATGTCAATTCCAGTGGTTTGGGGATCCATCCAGGGAAATGGTGGAGCACACTTGTGGGTGTGTTTCCCTGGGTCATGGAAGTGAGGCCACGGGGTCTTTGTGTTGTTCTTTGCTCCTTCTCTCTGGTACTATTCCTCTAATCTGCTTCTCAGTCAACATGAAATAATCAGTTTAGTTCTGTTATGACCTTTTCCTGTGATGTTTCGTAGTTGTAAGCAGTCAATCATAGGTTGAAACCAGGATGCCCAGTATTCTGCCCCAGTGGCAGAATAGCTGACTAATTCAGAACACTGGTATCAGTAGAGGGACTGTTGCTATGATTTCATCTGACTATGTGATTCACAAGCCTTTGGACATGGCTTACAGGAGGAGATTAGAAAGTTTGGGAGATGCTACTTAGAAGGACATAGCCTTAATGGGCAACGCTAGTTGGAGCTCAGTAACTCAAAATGCTAATAGAAATTTAGACAATAAGGGTCAAACTCATGATATTTCAGGTGGAAATGAAGATTCTGTGGAAAGTGGAGTAGAGGTCACATATGTTTCATTTTGATAAAGAATTTGTCTACATTTTTTCCATATGCTAAGACTGTGTGACGTAGAGTAGAGTTTAAAGATGTTAGACTAATTTGACAGAAAGAATATTCAAGGCAGCCCAGTGTTCAGACTGTTCCATAGCTACTGCTATCTGATTTTAGTTAGCTCTCCAGTGATAAGCAAGAGAAAAAAATCAAGGTTGAATGATTTTAAAAATTTGTAGTTTCCCCCCAAAAGACAATCCCTGTAAATTTGTGCTCACAGTGAGTGTGGTTGCTGAAATGCTTAGCATTAAAAAGAAGCCAAGTGCTTTGTGTAAGTATAACAGAAATTGTGCCTTCATGGCATCTCAGGAAATGGCCAAACCCCAGTTTTTGCAGGCTACCTTTGCAGGATGTAAACGGGTCAATGCCTCTGAAAGATTTTGCTTGGAGAAGAAATGTCCCCTGATCATGCAGGGGTGCCTCAGGACATGTTTCCCTGAGTTCAGCCACCCATCAGAGATGTCTGCAGCCATGGTAAAAGAAGGAGTGACTCCTGCACCAACTGGGAGCAGATCTTGGAATTATCCATATGATTTTAGTCCTTTAGGCATGCAGAATTTAAGAGTTATTGAGTCACACACTTTTCCACTCAGATATCCAAGAAGGGCTTGTAGGCCAGGCAAAAAATGCGTGATGGAGTCATAGTCCCTGCCAGGACCTCCTCAGAGAAAAATCAGTGAGACTCTGAGAATGAAGTCTAAGTTATAGTAAAGACCCCAGGAAATTGAAGACTCTAGAAATGGGGAATGTCTGCCAAGAAAAACTGAAGGCAGTGAGTGTGGCCAAGAAAGAGACAGGTTGTGTGGATGGAGTACACCGAGAAGGCCATCGGGCCTGGGCTTCCCAAGCACTTGGGAGCTCACATGGTGCTGCGCTCCCCTTTTAAAGTGCCCACATTTTCTTCACAAATATCATTTTTGTCGCAGCCCATGTGACCAGTGGGATTCTGAGAGATGACTGCAAGAGATTAAGAAAAGACTACACAGTAGTTATTGTTAAATAAAATGTATTCTTATCACTTGAGGTCATGCCCAGCTTTGTTTATCTTTGACAGGTATCATGCCCTATTTATCTGCTGCCTCATCTCTCTGATATAAAGAATATTGTCCACACATTGCACAGGGCAAACAAAAACATAAAGGAGTTCTGTAACTTGTCCAAAAACAAGTAATAACTAAGAGTTGTGGTGAGGTGATACCCAGAATGATGGCTTGAGAATAATCACCATAAACTACTTATTGATTTGTCATATATGTAAAACAAATCAAAGCAAACAGGAGACTACATTTCTCTACTGATCTCAACTTAGTATATGCTCAAGTCTTTTTTCTTACTATGGAAGAAGATATAATAGTATTTGAAATCTAAATTAATTATTACTCATCAAACAATACATCAGTAGGATTCTACTTTGCTATGCCATGAATGAAAGAAATATCTGCATGATCCATAAATATACTCATTCATTACCAGCAGGCATCTCTATTAGTTTTAGGAACTACATTACTAAAATTATAACTTCACTGAGCAGTCAACTAACTTTTAATCTCTGTTTTTATACAGTGGTAAAACTCTACTGCCTGGAAAAACAATATTATAAAGTATTTTTTATAAATTTACAAACTGAAGAAAAGTCTTAATAACTTTCTAAAGTAATCAGATTTCATTTGAGCCTAAAGCAGATTAAATGGTACTGTAAATTAGCTATAATTTCTCCTGCACAGTGTGTTATTGCTTTATTGAGAAATAATTAAAAATAAAGCAACATTTAAACAATATTAATCACCACATAGATGAATTCAAGTTATCCTAATGTGAGGCAAAATAGTACATTTTATCAGGACACATTACCCTTCAATAATGTACACTAAAGGAATGTTTAGAGATCTATTAGTTTATGGTGTATTTATTGGTTACTAGAGGAAGCTCTTTTTTACTTTGTCCCCTGAAAATTTTCATACCTCAGGGAAATATATCTCAGTAATATCCAGAATAAATAAGAAGTGTGAATTTTTCTATACTCTTGGAAGTTATTACAAATTTAGGAAATTGTTTTAGAATATACTATTGGTAGAAAGTAAAAATCTGTAAAAAAAAAATCTGTACACTGATTCTCTTTAAATTATACTTGTCCTTCCCCTGAATATATTTTTGTGCCATCAGGAAAATTAGCATTCCAACTTCAGGAACGCTATTATACATGTTTTGGAGACTCAACATGTTAATTTGATAACCTTATGCTGACAAACAAGGACACAAAAGCACTGACACCTTAGTAATCCTTCCCTATTCAGTTGGTCATTCTGATAAAAAAATCTGTATATTTAATTTCAGTATATATTTATTTATTATGCATTTTTATTTTCCTCATTTTTTTCGTTAGTTCTTTTTCTGGAAAGGTGCCATTTTCAATGTCTAAAATTATTCATATAAATATCTGAGGATTTAATTTTTAAAATAAATCATTTATAACATAGATAAAATTTCAAAAAAAGGAAAGTTACGCTAATATGAAGCATACTATTAAAATCAGAATTCACTAGGAGCTTATATTATGTCCACAATTTAAGAGAATAGACAAGTATTGACAAAGAATCAGAGAGAGATTATCAGAAAATGACATCTAAGTCAACATACATCATCACTGAAGAAGTGTTTTTGAATAGGTATAATGACATACAACTGTGATTGTATGAATATTTAAACTAAAGATTGCTAAATGCTATTTAAAAACTAATTAAAGACCCTTAGTGCGTTTGAAAGAAACAAAAGACTGCTGTGTAACACTTAGAATTATCAGCCACGCTGTCAAATAACTATTATTGGAAATATTCATCACAGAAGTGTCCTTTATTTTACTTGTTTATCCCTTATTATAGTGATAGACAATTCATGAAATAAATATTTTGGTTACTGCCAGTAACAATAAAACAAATCTACAATAATAGAATGGTAGATAATTAGATAATTATGATGATCATTTGCACATTTTGAATTTATGTCTAATTTTGCTAATTTTTGTTTTGCTTTTGAGAAAACAGCAATGTAATGATGCAGGGTAAATATACATTACTGCAAAACAACACAGGCTGATTGTGGTGGCACACACTGATAGTTCCAGTTACTGGGGACACGGAGAGAGGGGCAGAGATTTAAAGTTGGTGTGGGCAACTTACTGAGAACCTGTCTCAAAATTTAAAAAATTTAAAAGGATTGGTCTTATATCTCAGCACACTTTGGATTTATCCACCATACTTAAAAGAAAAAAAAATACATCAGACAAGCATTGTTTGGACAGAGGTAAAATAGCCTGTCCCAACAAACTGATACTCCTGATTCTCTTATTATTACTTCTATTGATCTCACTATATCTGAAAAAAACAATTCATTTGTACTTCCTCTTATTTCTTACCTAATGCAAATATATCTGGTGATTGCCAATATCACTAGTGATCACGTTCTGCTGCCAAATATTAATAGTGTGCAATGCCTTTCTTTAGGCCAAGGTGTAACCCAGGCCTAAACAAGTAGAGGTACTTTTGTCTTCATATAGAGCTGAATGTGGCAGCATCCAACAGAGTGAGACTGAGACCAGGAAACAATTCAACGTCAACAGCTAAATCTTTAGAATGAAATAGCAATAGACTATAGAAAAAGTAGACTGGTTTGTTTTTAATGCTCCAAAAAATGTGCTGTGAATTAGTGCAATAGGCTGGCTTCAAAGTATATGACTAACACCAACAAATTTTTTATTAATCAATTAATTAATTAATTACTGATTAATTCAGGACATACAGCCAGCCACAAAAAGATACTCACAAAAAAGGACTTCTAGAACTGTTTTAGCAAGTATAAGTATGGTGGATTGTATTTGAAGCAAGAGTAAATGTTTTGAGGAGTTAATGGTAATGTATGTTTAATTCATTTTTCATTTAAATATTTGCCGTATCTTGTGATCATACATCATATCGACTTACTATTAAGTAGCATCTTTCCAATGTAAGTTTTGGAGAATTGAATCTTTAAAATTTTTAATTACTTTTCTTGGTACACTTTCAATATGCATAATGATAACACATCATAGAGAATTTTTTTTTACTTATTCCCCTCCCTTTCCTTCAACTCTTCTTCCCAACCTTATTTACAAAGCTTTGTCTGCATTTTTTTTGTTTTATTCTGATTTTTTTCCCTTCCTTCCTTTCCCTCACCCCTTCCTTTGTTATCCTTCCCATTTAAACATTTTCTTCTTCCCAGTATCTATCATCCATTTTGTCCTCATTTATGCTTTTGGAGTTTTAACATGGTTAATAACAAAAATTCTTGCTCAATAAAACAGAAAATCCAGTAGATAAGTGTTTGACCAGTTATATGTAATACAAAATAATATTTTGAAGCAAATCAGAAATTTTTAATAGTAAAAACATAGCTCTTTTTTCATCTACTATCATCCACTAGAAAAGTCAGAGTTAGAGCACTTTTAATAGTTGGAAAAAATTTTGTAAAACTGGCCTTTTGGGAAAAAAGTGAAAACACAAATAACATTCTAAAATATGCATATAGAAAACTATGTATTCCCAGAACATGTATTTAGGGTACT
>RJWT010021989.1:0-17376 GCA_004365215.1 Cuniculus paca
GCCGCTGAGCTAGATCCCCGGCCCTTCATTCAATTTTCTTATTTTGCAGACAAAGAATACGAGGCACAGAGGTGAAGTGACTGTTCCTGATGTTGACCTTTCCTATTAGATTGAAATCCAGCACAGTTCTTGAGCGTTTTAGTTCAATATTCTTTCTCTTACTTTGCTTTTGAGATTCTTTCATGATAGTAAGTATTGGAAGAAAAGATAAAATGATAAAGGTGCCAGGAAAGAAAATTCAGCTTCAGGGGCCAAAGGAGGATGGGAAAAGGAGGTCTAAGATTATTAGTATGATTTTTCAGGGGATTAGGTTGGAAGAGCAGTGTTCTTTTTATTTAATTTTATTTTTTTATTTTGAAAAGAATACAACCAAACAAAATAAAACAGAATAGAGTCAATCACAACAAAACAATGAACATGTTACATAACATCTAAACAGGGTGAAAGGCAATCAATAATGGCTACCATAATACCTCTTGTTATCTTCAGTATAACGGCCTGTACCATCAGGGATTAAATAAAATGAAACAAAATAGAACTGAATAAAACCAGTAAAACAAAACAAAACAAAACAAAACAAACAAAGCAAAACAATGAAAGCAATACAGGACTTCAAGATACTAGTAAAACAACAGTGCTACCATAATGCTTCTTGATTTCATGTATAATCTTGGATATTGCCTCAAATAATTTAAGCTCGAAAGTACTTGGCTGTCTTTTAAAGATTGAATCAGGGATGGGGATATTCCTCAGTGGTGCATTGCCTGCCTAGCAGGTATGAGGCCTCGAGCTTGATGCCTGGTACCAAAAAAGAAAAAAAGAAGACCAAAAAAGTCCATTAAAAGATTGAGCCATAATTTTCTTCCTTTTTTCCTCAATAGAATATTCAAACTTTGTTAAAGAATTTATACAACAGAAAAGGAAAAAAGGGTACTCCTTAGCTTCTGTATCTACAACATAGGAAACTGATCTATGTCTATTCAAACCCCTCAAACCTCAGGTGACCCAGAGAATATGAAGTGGCCCTGGGTGCAGTCAGAGAAGGAGCTATTAGGTTGAGTCACAGTAAACAAAGATGAGCCTCAGCCCGTCCTTAAAGGCCAGGCAGAATTTGAATAGATTAAGATGACCTGGCAGGGTGAAGATGCTCATTAAAAGCATGAATTCTGAAAGGAGCTTTCGCTGTCACTATGGAGTTGTCTTGGAGACAGTGGGAGTCCAGCTTGCAGTGGGCCTTGCTTGAGAACCACTTGGTGTCTCCCTCTGTGAACAGGATCAGCTTCACAGTAGGTTCAGGAGGGGATGCCTCTGAGAATGTAGCACTGCAGAACATTCAGTCTGATGTCCTCAATGGATTGGAATGAGTGGAAACAATGAGAAAAAAAATGCTAGGATACGCAAGGGGAAAGGAGGTAACCTGCTGCCCTATGAAAAGGATGAATGAATCTGAAAGAAAATAAATAAGAAGCATGGATTGTACTGAAGTTGATTTAATGCTGGAGAACATGGGAAACACACCTTTAAGATTTCAAGTTATGGAGAAGGAAGACCTTTCTCATTCTTTCTGACTGGGTTGGGACATGTGAAGGGGAAGAGGATTACACTCTATCTCTGTTCCAAGCTCGTTTTCTAGACACACTTATAAGATACTTGTAAGATAACATGAACCTGAGTATCTGGGAGAACGTTACTATTAAAAACAAACATAAGGACTTTAGATAGGGTAGGAATAAAATTTAGAAATACTGTGTTCCTGGAAATGGCAGAAACGTCATATAGAAATACCTTAACTATAGTTGGAAATAGTTGATCTTGAGTAATGTCAGCACCAATGATAAACAGTTATGATTGACTGGATAAAATCTAGAGTCGAAGTTTTGAGGTTGAAGAAGTGTTTCAGATTGGAGAATTAGGAAGAGAGCATTAGAAGGGAATGTTGAACATGAACTGTCAGCTCTCAGGAAATGCTGTCTAAAAAAAGAAACTATGTTATTTACATTGTTTACTACTGAGTTTAGGAACTTCTGTTTGCCCAGCAAGTTTGAGTGATTACCTAATTTATTTGATATATATTTTTCTTCCTTTCTTTGGTAAAAAAAAGCAGAGAATAGCATCTCAGTGAGGTGAAGAGAAGCAGGACAGAGGCCAAGAAGCATAAATCTTTACTATCCTCTGTGAAACACATTAACCTTGAGGTCTCCATACTCAAGAGAGGACTTGGACTAATGGGAAGATGATGAAAGAGGAGAAAAATACAAAACCTAAGAAATGAGACAAAGTTGCAATCAAAACCTTCTGAGTCAAAGTAATGTAGAGTTGAGCATGAGGGACGGAATTTTTATTACTATTTTTATTAATAATATACAAGAGTGCAAGGCCAATAGAGAACATGAGAGAGTAGATTCTGGAAAAATCTGATTGGAATGTCAGAGAGATCAAATTATCCTTTCATTACTGCATTTTAAAAAGACGAACATTTCAGAGACTGAACTATGTTCTGTTTTTCTGGAGACTCATATTGTTAAAAGCCTATTAGAGCTTCTTTTCTTGATATTAATGTACTTGCTAGGGCTGGTGAATCATGGCTGAGGACTTCGCAGCACAAATCAAAAAGCATTTAATGAAGATTAGAGCTGAGTTGTGCATGAGGGTGGAAGAGCGATGGCCTTGAGCTCTAAGAATGTCTCTCACAGCCGTGAGCTCCTGATTTACCTGGAGCTCACATCCTGCCTGTGTCTGTGGGGAGACTGGGCCAGAATAAGTGAAGGCTGGTGGAAATAAGCAATGGTATGATTATACAGCTTCTGTTTGCAAGCCCTGTTTCAGGAGTCCAGGTTTTCCTACAGAAGTAATGAGATCTATTTTGGTTAGAACACTCTGTCTTAGTGAAGTATGGTGATTGAATTATTATAAATATTGGTGGAAGGCAGACAAGTGTTGTAGGGAAGAAAACTAAGATTAGGGCCATTGGGAAGAAGAGAGGTAGGCAGATTGGGAGCTATCCAGAGTACCAGTCTGGGGGTAGGTGAAGTGAGGGGCCAAGAATGACTCCTATCCCAGCCTTGGCTTTGGTGGGGGCTACTTACTCACTGAGAGATAGATCACTAGAGCAAGGCCAGCTCAGAGTAGTTTTTAGAATGAAAAACACTGTAGAGAAATACACAAAACACAAAAGTTTCCACAGTAACCATTTCTAAGTGTTTAAATTTAGTAGTTTAAGTGCATACGTAATACTTTGCAATCAATCCAGAACTATTTTCACTTTGGAAAACTAAAACTCTGTACCCATTAAAGTGACTCCTCATGCATCCCTCCAGGCTGCCCCTGGAAACTGCCATTTGACTTTGTCTCCTTGAGTTTGACTTCTCTGTTTAGCTTGTAAAAGTGGAATCATACAATATTTGTGTTTTTTTGTGAGTGGCTTAGTTCATGCAGATATCTTCAAGGTTCATCCACATTGTAGCAAGTGTCAAAATTCCTTTCCTTTTCAAGGGTCAATATGAAATTGATATTTCACATTAAGTAGATATACATTTTGTTTATCCATTCATTTCTTGATGAATAATTAATTTGCTTCCATATTTTGGCTACTATGACTAATAGTGCTATCAGCATATGGCTAGAAAGACATCTTTGAATGCTTCTTTCAACTTCTAGAAGTGGCACTGCTGGATCACATAACTATTCTATTTTTCAATTTTTTGAGGAACTACTACGTTGTTTTTCATTGCAGCTACATGTATCATTTTACATTTCCATCAACAATTGAATGCTTCCAATTTCTTTGCATCTACATTCTTAACAGTTGTTTTTTAAAATTTTATTTTAAATACTAGTTATTCTAAATGGAGTGAGATGGTGTATACCACTGTGGTTCTGCATTATGTTTTGATTTTTGGTGTTTAGGTCTTATGAAGGGTACAGGCAAGAAAGTCAATTATTTTAGTCTTGCATGAAGAAAGTTTGAATAATAAGAGAGAGAAGGTGAAAGAGTGATGACACAGATTTTTAATTTCTTTGTATTCTTGTCAAAACTGGCATACAAATGAACAAGTAAAACACCATGACTACCAACAACAACGTAAACTAGGAAAATCTCTACATAGTGAGGATGAGTGACCCCATGAACTCCAAAATACAAACAGCAAACAAACAGCGTGAATAACAGTGTTATTTAAACAGCTGCATGCTAGAGGGTGGGGAGCTCAAAGAGCTCAGAAATCAACATGTTAGCTTTCAGCAGGGAAGCTCCACAACCTTCTCTGAGAACAGTTGCAAAAACCTGGGTGGAGCTTTGCAGTGACCAATACCCCAGGCACTGTGAGAGGGCTGCAAAAGGCTTATTGGTGGTATGGATTCTGGGCCAAATGGACTCTTAGAATTAACCAATGACAGTAGCCTTTCTGGGCAAGGACTGTCAAAAAGGATCAACTGATGGCAGTGAAATGGAGGGAATTGGGCAGGGATCTTAAGGAGCACGGGAAAGAAAAGTCTAGATAAAAAATGAAAAAGAAAGATTATGGAGCCAGCGAATAGGGCAGACTTTAGAAGCTGGAGAGAGAAAGAAACTGACCATTCTTTAAGAGCTCTAGAAAGGAATGAAGCCCTGACAACATTTGGTTTTAGCTCAGCGACACTCATTTTAAATTTCTTAATTACAGAACTGTAACAGTAAATTTATGTTCCTTTAAGTCACTAAACTTGTGAATTTGTCAGAGTAGCCATAGAAAACTGACAGTAGTTTTAGATATAAATTTCGTCTTCACAGATTTTTATGTTAGATATTGGATTGGTATTTAAAACCTGCTCTATCCTCCAGGTAGTGCAGGGGATATAAAAAAAAATTTAGTCCATATGATCCACATGACCATTTTGTTTTATATAATAACCTCTGTCTCTCTGTCTGTCTGTCTGTCTCTCTCTCTCTATGTATATATATATGGCTTGATCAAACAATTCTCCTGTACCACATAGGATGCAACTATATATTCTACTCCATTCTATTTTATTGAAAATCAATTGATTTCATGGACCATTAAATAAATTGATTTATGACTTCAAAAGTAATTTGCAAGATGGAATTTGAAAAATGGTCTTCTAATATGCTTTCCTGACAGGTAAACTATACTAAAATGCTAAAATTTTCATTTCCAGTACTCCCTTGATCCAAGAGTCAGCTGTGATTGGATTTGTCCTATCAAATGTTCTTTCCTGAAATTAGAGACCACATTTTTCGATCGTTATTCCTGGAAAAGAGAGTTATGGGAGACACTGAGCTCTTTTTTTTTGGTTGAATTCTTGGGTCTTAACACTAGATTTATAGCTGTTGAATGATAGGGCTTGGAGCACAGCTAAGATTGAATTCCTAAAGTCAAATTTCTAGTGGCAGTTTCCTAATTGCCCTATTTCCTGACTGTGTCAAGGAAAACAAGTGCCCTGGCAGGGCAGTTCTGAAGTGGCTCTGTGAGAGTCGTTACTCAAAACTCCATCGAGAGCCTGCTTGTCTAGTGCTACCCATCGTATTGGTTGTATGGAGGTCTTTTTTTTTTTTTAAACTCCTTTCTTCTGAAAGTAATTCTGTCTTCTGCAAATCACCCCTGACTGAGTAATAACCCTGTAAGTATAATCAAGTGAGACAATCAAAGGAAATAATGAGTAACATACAAAGCAACCGATAAAATGGAAGAAAATATTTGCAAACCACGAATTAGATGAAAATTAAAAACCAGAACATAAAAGAAACTCATAGTAAACAACAAAGACAACAAAAGAAACCTAGCTTTTAAAGAAGGACAGAGAACCTGACTAAATGTATCTCAAAGGAAGACATGTAAATGACTAACGTATATGAAAAGATGTCTGATAACACTAATCGTCACTAGTCACCACCTCATACCTGTTAGGCTGGTGTTATCAAAAAATCAAATAATACATTTTTGAGAGAATGTGGAGAAAAGAGAATCCTTTAATGTTTAGTGCATAGATGTATAGATTATTGGTGCAGTCATTATAGAAACAGCATGCATACTTCAAAAATTAAAAATAGAATTGCTGTATAATCCAGAAATTACACTTATGAGTATACACCCAAAAGAAATGAAATCTATGTTGAAGAGATGTCTTCACTCCCATGGTCATCAATTGATGATGAATGCATGAAGAAAATTTCCAGTGGCAGCTTCCTAATTTGTTTTCTATGTGGCGGAGAACTATTGAACTTTAAACAGTAAGGAAAACCTGCTATTTGCAACAACATGGATGATTGTGGAGAATATTACACTAATGAAAAATCCAGACACAGAAAAACAAATACTACATGATTTCCTTGATATGTAGAATCTAAAATTTGAACTCTCAGAAACAGAGACTATGAAAGGTGTTACCAGAGGGGAAGGAGTGATGGAAATGGGAAGGTATTGGTTGAAGGGTACAAACCTACATTTATAACACGAATAAGTTCTAGGGATCTAACATGTAGCTTGGTGACTATGACTATCAATGTATAACTAATAGCTGATGAAAGATCTTAAGTATTCTCATCACTAGAAAGTTAAAAAGTAACCATGTGAAATGATATGTATGTTAATTAGCTTGGTTAGAAATCATTTCACCTGGCATGCAAATATCAAAAAGATCACAGTGCAATACCTGGGATATACACAATATTTATTTGTCAATTGTAATTCCAGACAGCTGAAAAATTACATTTACAAATTCTAGGTTGGACTGAGGCCAAGGTAACTGTGAGTTATGATTATTCTCAGCAATCAGAGTCTCATGTTTTGAACAACTCTAAGTGACTACAGAGCTTGTGGAGGTGACACTGAGCTTTTACTAGTCTTTAATCCTATGCTGAGTACCCAAAACCACAGCTGTTAGCTATAGGTCATTAAAAATGGGTATCGTATTTGATACATTTGTTTGAATACATGGGACACAGACTATCAAATTTGGAGTGATCTCCTTGGTAATCAGTAGTCTTTGAGGACTCTAAAAAGCAAAAAGTTTCAAAAGCACAGGTGTCCCTAAGTGCAAGGATGAATACACATGAAACTTATAATGGGGAAAGTCTGGAAAATATTTACTAACCGGTGTGAGCCAGGGACGGGCTGATTAGAACAGAAGGAATGAGTGGTGGCCACGAATACCCCAGGCAGCCAAACTGGTACCTCTGAGCTGGCCATCATCCTTTTATTTTTTATTTTTTATTAATGATAATCATACATCCCTTGCTCAAAAAGAATTGCTTATAAAATAAAAAAATACATGAAAACATAAAAAGTTAACGTATTCTGACTAATAGGGAGAAGTGGGAAATACCAGATGAAGCCAAGGGAAGAAATGGATGTGTATCATGCAACTCCGAAAGCTTTAGATAACCTTTAAAGGAACAGAAGGAAAAGTAGGTGCCTCTACCGTGCTCCACCAGGGGGCGCTGAACCTACGACGGTTTACTGCTCTTTCTGCAGCATTTGCCATGATCCAAAATGGAGAACTAACTACCCGTTAACCATGCGTTGGTTAACGAAATGCTACCTTCAGTCTTTAGGAAAATTCAGAGCATTTTTCATTTCCTGAAACGAAATTTCCCTTACTTCATTTACTTTTCCAGAAGGTAGAGGAAAGAATAAAGGAGAACTTGCTCCTTTGAACAGAAAGAAGGCGTTCGAGTTCAGCCTCATTGCAGCAGATTGGATCCAAGTCACAGTGACCAGTTAATGCGTCATATAATTTAGTGACAAAAGCAAGATCGGTTTTCCAGATTTGGTCTCTTAATTAGCTACGATCTCTAATAATCACCAGGCTGACCTTCTGCTTTAAAGTGGTATCTCTAAAGAATACTTGAAGAGATAATGGGTGAAGAACTGCACTTGGCACATAGTAAATGCTAGGAGAGCTAGTGCCGCTCTGTGGTCCAAAAGCAACTATCAGAAATAACTTCCCATTCTCTTATTAATCTCCACACTCAAGAGTCCAGTGGTTAAAGAGATAGGATCACCTACAATCCCAGCAAAATCTTTAAAGATGGTTTTGTTTTGAAAGTAATGTTAAAAAAAAAAAAAACAGCAAGACGGGTTTGTCAACTGCGAACTCTGCAAGTACTGAAAAAGAGAATCTTCAGAGCCTTATGGCAGAAGCCTAAGGCCACATATTGAAGTCAAATGCTTTTATTTTTAACATCCAGGTATTTTCCCTCAGGCTAAATCATCAGCCTTGTGGCTACTAGAAAGTCTGAACAACTGAAATATAGAAAAGTCTATTCAGGAAATTTCCAAATTGAAGACTTTATAGTAAATTTTGACAAATAATTACTTTGAAAGCTCCTTGAGAATATGTGAGTGAAATGCAATCCATAAATTTGTTTCACTAAGAACAATAATAGTAGCAACAGATAGAGTGTTGTTTTGTATGCTTGATTTGTGCCAATCGCTATGCTAAGTACTTGAACTCTGTTGTATTATGTAAACCTTAAAAACACTTCATGAAGTACAAGTTTTTTGTTTCTTTTTTCTTTTTTTAATCAAGATGAGGTTTTATATTTTTTCCTTTGAAAACCTTGAAGTAGGCAAATTTTAATGTTATTAGTGAGTCTGATTCTTTCTGTCTTTAGGTTTTACAGTACTGAGCATTCCCTCTCCTGGTCCAAAGTGGCTGCTGAATTTTCAGCTGTCATATTTATATTTCAGCCAACAAGGAAGAAGAATAATCTTGTTTTTTTTAAATTGTAATTTTTTATTAGTTCATGTTTGCAATGGAAAATGATTATCTTCATTGTGGGGGATTGGTACATGTACACTACACATCCCTATTCCTTTACAAGAAATTCCATTCCCCTTCTCTCCCTCTTCTCTTCTTCAGTCTCTTGGTCCTATTCCCAGATGCAAGGTACAGGTTCTGTAGGTGATGAGATGAAATACAGAGAGCTCAAGCAATTAACGATAACTGTCAAATATGCAGCATGGTTTGGATGGAGTGCAGACTTCAAACTCTGACTCTAGAGTCTCTTACAATTTCTGTGTGTCCTGCCTTCCTATACCCATGCACCTCAACATTCGTGAGCCAAGAGCTCCTCACCTTGATCTTGGCTGACTCAGGGGCTCAGGATAACTCAGTCACGTGTGAAACTTATTCATTATGGCCTGAATTAGTGGGTGGTGAGTTAAAATAAGAAGTCCATGGGTGTGACTGTTCAGGGCAAGTGATAAATGCATTCAATTGGATTAATTTGGTGTCCTTGAGGACAGCTTTTATATACAGTGAAGATTATTTAGAGTAATAACTATCAGTAATGTAGTTTTCTTTAAATGGTTCAATTACATTATATATATTTAATCCTACATATAAATCTAAGAAGTTTCAACATTTACTTCTAATGGAGGCTTTATAATTTCTTTTACCACTTATATATTAAAAAGTCCTAAGCATTTAAAATATTATTAATATTTTCTTTCTAAGAAATTTGACAAAACACAAGTACTTAAGTAACTCTCATAGTCTAATGGTATAAAATATAACTATGGTGTATATTGAGCTCTCTCCATATACTAAAAAAATTAATAAGCTATTACTATTAAAAGTAAAGCTTTTTACATATTCATACTAAATATCAGCTAAATTAGTTGCATATTTTCAGAATTAGAATATACAAGTAAATCAATTATATACTTTCAGAATGAGAATCTGTAAGATAGAGACTAACTCAAACTGTCTTAATCATAGAAAACAATATATAAACCATGCATAGATTATTCTCACCAATGATACAGCTAACTGTAGCATTTGTCATAATTCCTAATTTCCACTTTTGAAGTTGTTCATTTCAAACAGATAATTTTACCACACTAGGAATTTAGAATATCCTTCCCAAAAAGACTTGGAATTATCTTTTCAGCTGGATAGGGATAATATTTACTCATCATTTTGGAGGACCATGGAATACAGAGCTCCAGTCACCTAGGGGGCCTTTGTTTATTTGTTTTGTTTTGTATGATAAGAAGAGGCAGGTAAAGTTCTCTTGGATATTTGCTATGTCCATAATGTCCTAACACCCATTTCTTCAAATGAGTCCTTTGGGTTTAAGTTACTTCGTTCTCAAAGTTGATTCATTTTCACAAATGTACCTTTTACTTTATCATTTGATTGGACCAACTAATTTATTACTGCTTGATAATATTCTTAGTTCTTTCCAGGTTTTTCCTATGTATCAACATGAAAACTCTTAAAAATAATTAAATGATATCAAAATTCTGAATCTCGCAAAGTTTTTGCTAAGGACCAACAAATTAGCTATTTTAACTTAAAGTATATCGCTATTTATATATTGGCCAAAAGCACAGCCTAAACAAAGACCTGCTAAATAGAGTTTTGCCTCTTTTTCTTGCATAACAATAGCAGTGTTGATTTCATTATGATATTTCTCTTGAATAAGGACTCAAAAGCACTTGTGAGGCAATCTAAGTTCAGGATTGCTTTAAATCGTTGCAATTTCTCTCTTTATGTTTTGTAAAAGTTTTTCAAGTTTTCTTAATGCTACATGTCTTTATTAGGTTTCTCCAAGACACTTCACATGTCTTTATCAGGTCATTCCAAGACACTTCAAGCTAGTCTTCCTGCGAATATTTTCTGCTTATATGCCTATTCAAGAGGTTTATGTAGTATTTAATCAAATTGATTAATTACAATAGTACATGCTATAGCATAATTAACTTCAGGGGGTTACTTACCTTCATGCATGGAAGTATTGGTGCATCTGTGTTTTACCAGAGTAGTCTACAAACTGTGAGTGTTTAGAGTTTTTCACAGGGAAAATGGAAGAGCACGAACTCAAGAAGGAGAAGAAAATCTGAATAGCCTACAACAAGTAAAGGTACTTAATTAGTACCTAAAACTTTTTGACAAAAAGAATCCAAGGACTAGATTTCCTCACTAATTTATTATATGAAATATTTTAGAGAAAATGACACTAATCCTCACAAACATTTTCAGAAATTAGAGGCATGAATATTTCTCAGTACATTCTATGAGGTCAATACAGATGGTCCCACACTTACAAGAGTTGGACTTAAGATATTTTGACTTTGGATGTTGCAGAAGTGATATGAATTTGTCAGAAGCTGTACTTTGAAAGTTGATGTGTTCCAGCTTGTTAATATGCAGCACAACATTCTCTGTTAGTACTGGGCGGCAATGAGCCATGCGTGCAGTCACTAGAGTGAGCAACCCGTACTCCACAGTGTGCTGTGCTTCTAAGTTACATACTAGGCAGGCTAAGTGTATTAAATCTTTGCTCCGCTTATAATATTTTCACCTTACAGTGGGTCTGTGTGATTGTAATCTCACAATCAAGGAGCATCTCTATACCCATATATGAATTCTCAGATCATAAGAAATGAAAACTACATATAAGTGTCCCTCACGAACACAGACACAAATATTTCCATAAACTATTGGTAAACTTAATTGAGCAACATATAAAGGCTAATTCAGCATGACCAAATGGAGTTTTCTTCCAGAAATTCAGTGTTAGTTTAACATCTAAAAATCACTTAATTGAATGTACCATATTAAAAAAGAAAAAAGAAAAAAAAAGATACACACAGGGAAAGCACTTGACAAAATTCAGCACTCTTCATAATAAAAACTTTTAATACAGAAGCATTAGAGAAAATTTTTCCTCATTCAACAAAGACATTGATCAAAAAATCTACAAACACCATCACATTTAATAGTGAAGGACTGAAAGCAAGTAGATTGCAAAAAGGAAGTAAAAGAGTATTATAAGAAAGTAAGATACTAACCTAAGTACAAAATCCTAATTAAGCTAAAAAAAAAACAAAAAACAAAACAAAAAAACACTATTACAACAACTAGGTTTAGAAGGGTTGTGGGATAAAAGATCAATGCACAAAATTTATTGTTGTTTCTATTCATTAGTAACAGAAAATTTGAAAATTAGGAAAAAAATTCAAGTCACAATAGTATCAAAAAGATGGATAAACTTAATGAAAGAAAGAAAAGTGTTGTATGCTATATAAATCATTGCTAAGGGAAACTAGTGATCTAAACAAATGAAGACATAGTCCATGTTCTTGTGTGAAAAAAACTCATAGTTTTTAAGATGGAAATCCTTGAAAAATTGTTCCATAGATTTAATACAATGCCTACAGAAATCCAAAAAGCTTTGTTTTAAAAAAATATAAATGAACAAGCTGTTTCTAAAATATATTTGGAAATTCAAAGGACTTCGAATTGCAAAAACACCTTGGAAAAAGAAGGACAAAATTGGAAGGCTTATTTAATATATTTCAAGTGTATTACAAAGTTATACCCATTAAGATGATTTGGTATTGTCATAAATATAGGAATGTAGATCAGTGAAACAAAAGTAGAAGTTTAGAAATAAAGTCTTACATTTATGGTCCCCTCTGTTTTGGAAAAGGCATCAACAATTCAATGGAGAAAGGATAATATTTTCAACAAATAGCCCTGGAACAAATGGATAGCCCTATATAAACAACAAAAGAAAACAAAAACCAAACCAAACTGAAGATGCTTAGACCTGGACTTCACAACATAAACACTAACTTGAAACATTTAATACACTGAAATGAAAACGTCAAAGCCAAAACTATCTAAAAGAAAACAGAAGAGAACTTCTTGGGGTAGGCAAAGGATTCTGACACACAAAACCAAAAAAGGAGAGCCATCCGAGAAAGATAATGATTAACTGAGTACATTAAATTTAAAACGTCTTGTGCTTCAAAAGATACCATTCCCTCATTCTGCGAGACAGTATTTTCCAACTCCCTATCAGATAAAGGTCTTCTACACAACTAAATGAAGGACTCTGACTACTGAGGTGAGCATGGTGGCACACACCTACAATCCCAGGGTTTTGGGAGGTTGAGGCAGGAAAATCACAAATTTAAGCCCATCCTGGGCAAGTCAGGGACTCAGCAAGACTCTGCCTCAAAATAAAAAGAGCAGGGGGTATAGCTCAGTGAAAAGACCCTGGGTTCTATCTCTAGTACAACAACAACAACAAAAAAAGTAGCAGGAAGAGAAGGAAAAGAAGACAGGCGGGAAGAGGAAGAGAAGAAAAAGGAGGAGGATGGAGAAGAAGGGAAGAAGAAGAGGAGGAGGAGGAAGAGGAAGAAGAAGAAGGCAAAGAGGAGGATGAAGAGGAGGACGAGGCAGAGTATCAGGAACAGGAACAGGAAGAGAAAGAAGAGGTGGAGGAGGAGGAGGAGACAATCGGGTTTACTAACGGGTAGGTTTGAAGAGGTCCTAACACGTGTCATGTAGAGGAGCTGCCACCACCATAGTAGTAATAACTAGACCCGGAAGTTGGGGACAATTGCAAGAGCCACAGACGGATCTTTTGTTAGCATGAGGAGCCACAAAGCAGAGAACATCTTGAGAGGTTGTTGGCAGAGTCCTGGATCACTGATGCCTGCTGTATTCAGCAACAGAAGCAGTTGGGAAAAGCAGAAGGCATTGGGTGTATACATGTGGGTGGGTGGGAGAATCTTACTGCTGAGACCATCCCAGCCTTCTGTCACGCTTGTCAAGAGTCATCCTCAAGAGAAAAGGTATATGTGTGGGGAGGGGAGAGAAGGGTCAGTGTTTAGTATACCGTTTACTGAATGTAAAGGAAAAAGCAACTTCCTGCCTTGAAACAGAATGTGGTTTCAAGCCTAGAACTTCCGAGTAGATACATGAGGCTTATAGAAATAGAACAAAGCAACTTACCCACACCTGCAAATATGTGTGAGAGAAGAAGAGAACCTTGGCCTTTGAGTCAGTATATGATTTGGAAGAAATAAATAAGTCCTAATTCTTTTTTTTTTTTAAATATATCACTATTATACTCTTCACAGTAATCCTATAGGGTGGTTATTATTTTGTAAATTAGAAAATTGAGACTCAAGGGCATAAATTAATACATCTAAGATTCTACAAGAAGCACAATAGTTACTCAGCTTTAGTTCTCTGGTTCTCTCAAATCCAGTGCTTCCGCTCAGTCGAGTTGCCTTATTATTTTTGACAAAAGCCAAGAAAAAGAACTGAAGGAGAACTTTATGTTACACAGCAACACACAGTTTGAAAATAATAGTGATGCATTCCCTGGCGGGACATATACTGATCACCTAATGGGAATGGCTTTTCTGGGATTCTTCTCTGTGCTCATGCATAAGACAAGCCATTATATTTCACACATATCTGACTCCTACTTTCCTCTCAGAAATGGTGGTAAATTATATTTTACACTTGTTTATCTGCTTTTTCTTCCTTAATAGAATGTCATGTCTCTGAGGACGAGGACTTTATTTACCCAGTTCCTTTTTTAAAGCAATGAATAGGGGCATTTGATAGATAAGTTTTGAATGTATGAAATGAACACAATGAATACTTGTATTCTGTACTTTTCATCTGTGTTAGTTTCCTAGGGCTGCTGTAACAATGTACCAAAAACTGGATGGTTTAAACATGGGAATTGATTGCTTTATAGTCCTGAAGGCTACTCCAATTTAACTTCATCTTAACTGATCATAATGGTTTGATTTCTAAATAAGGTCACATTCTGAGGTACAGGGGCTGAAGATTGCAACATAAGGATTTTTTGGGACACAATTTGGCCCATAACATTGTACAAGCAATGACTAAAATATAGCCATTACCCTAAGAGGCTTGCAAAATTCCTAAGTGTGATTCTAGAAACAGATCACAAGCTTTAAGTAACAAATGGATTTTGTATAATTAAGGAACATTATTTTTAAACAGACTTTGTTTTTAGAGGAGTATTAGAGTGAAAGCAAAATTGAGAAAAATATATAGAGATTTTCCATTTATATAGAGATTTCCATACTCACCCTACACTTGCATAACCTCCTCCATTATCAATATTGACCACCGGAGTGGTACATTTCTTATAATGGATATACTTGCATTGACTCATCATCCAAAGAGCCTGGTTTCCTTTAAGATTCATTTTTGGTGTTTCCCATATTATAGATTTGAATAAATGTGTATTGACTTGTACCTATCACTACAGTATACAGAATAGTTTTATGGCCCTAAAGCTTCTTTCTTTCTTTCTTTCTTTCTTTCTTTTTTTTTGCAGCACCAGGGATTGAACTCATGATCTCACGCTTGCCAGACAGGTGCTTAGGTCACTAAGCTAGATCCCCGGCCCTTGTCTTTTTGAGACAGGGTCTCACTATGCCATTCAGGCTGGCCTTGAGCTCACTTTGTAGCCCAGGCTGGTCTCAAACTCACAACGATCCTCCAGTCTCAGACTCCCGAGTTCTGGGATTATAGGCATGAGCCATCACGCAAGGCTAAAACTCCTTTCTTTAATACTTATTTACCCCTGCTTCTCTCCTGTAACTCCAGGATGACTCCAGTAATTTTATAATCTTCATAGTTTTTACTTTCCCTGAATGTCATATTGTTGGAATCTAAGCTATTTTTTATTTCCATAATGATCCAAGATGTGGAATATCTTTCCATATCTGTATTAGCTATTTTTTAATCTTCTTTGCTGAGGTGTTTCTTAAAGTTTTTGATAGTTTTTAATCAGATTTTTTTCTTGTTGAATTTTAAGAGTTCTTTGTATATATTGGATAATAGTCCTTTATCTAATGAGTCTTTTGAAATTACATTCTCCTAGTCGGTGGTTGTCTTCTTAGAGAACTTCTGAGACTTTATTTTAGAACCGTCTATGATTTTAGAATAGGAATATAGGTTGTATAAGGTCTGTCTTTGTTCAGGGAACTATAACGAAGTACTTTAGACAGAGTGATTTATAACCAGCAGAGTCTATTGCTCACAAGCTTGGAGGCTGGGAAGTCCAAAACCAAGGTATCCAATTCAGTTTCTCATGAGAGTTTACTCTCTGCTTCCAGAATGGCAACTTCTCGCTCATATTCACAAAGGAGAAACCCTGTCAACCTCTTTTATAAGGACACTCATCCATTATAAAACTAATTCTGGGGGTAGAGGATTCATGACTTAATTACTTTCTTAAGACTCATCTCTTACTACTATCACATTAGATAATAGGTTCCAAAATATCAGTTTCTGGGGAGCACTAACATGCAGATCATAGCAACATCTTTTTCAGGGTGGATCAATACTGGTAGAAGAGAAAAAGTACTGCTTTGAGAATTAAGAAGTTGGTCTCAGAGAGAATTTGATATTGGGCCCATAGAATTTTTACTTATAAATTGTTCCAATCATCTACATAAACTTTTACTGAGGGTTAAATAAGATTAACTTTGTAAAAATGTTTAAAATCAGTAAAGAATTATAGATATTCAGGGCATGGCACATAAATCTTCATAAGCAGTGTACTACTTAAATCAGATAGATAAGGATTTTAGCTTTAGTGTCTAGATTTAGAAATTTATATAGTAAGAAATTAAAAGGTGTCTCAATTGCACTGTTGAAATAAAAATACCACCTTTCTAACTCTTTGTTTATCTGTTATATTATGCTTCCTTGTGATTTTGGTTGCAGTAGGCACTGACATAATTTTTATGGTGCTTCCACAACTACACATTATAGTCATTCTGCAGTCATACTTGTAGCCAATTTGGTGAAAGTCCTGGACATTTTCAGTGAGGGAAAAGGTATAAAGGTAAGGCACAGTGCACTGACTGTGGAGAGAAGCACCTTACTTATCTCAACGTTGCCTTCTAATCTGCTACTCTTTGCCACTTACTTCCCCGGATGTGGCTGAGGCCAGGCAAACATTACCCAGATGTTTAGGAACTTGGAGAAAGCTGGAATAAGTCTTACATCTGTCACCATGAATGATATAACCACAAAGTGTGGATCCAGGTTGCTAATGCTTCGTGACTGAAGCAGAGAGTTTTGAACTGATCATTTTTTATATTTCAGAAAAGCAAGTGGTAGCCTATGATGTGAAAAGTATATAAATGCTTATTTTGAGAATAGACATCATGGGTTAAAAACGAAATATGCCCATGGGAGTGAATGCTTCTCAGTTCCATTCCCTAAACAAAGGAGAAATGACATCTAATTCAAATTGATACAATTTTGGAAATAACTATGGTTACTGAAATGGATGCACTTCATACTAATCGAGAGGCCATTATGACAGCAGTTGCTCTTTTCACAATAGTAGAGCTCTTCATAGCAACTAAAAATGAAAGACTCAGCCTATGTTTGGGAGCAACAAATTTCAACCCGAGACTGTCCATTTAAGCTAACCAACACGAAGAATGCTAAGATAAAATACACAAACATATACTTGAGCGAGGAAACAGTGCGATGAAAGCTTTGTAGAAAGGGGTCAGATAAATAGACCAAATGGTTCTTGTGAGTACATTTATTCGGTATAAATTGGAC